>VUQI01013338.1:3024-38244 GCA_015106735.1 Paratilapia polleni
GTTTTTTTTTAAATTTTTGCTGAAACAAGTGTTAAACACAGAAAAGCACAGAACTGTCCTGGGGGCTCTCATTGCCTCGCATAATGACAAAACTGAAAACACAACAGAGGCTCATCAAAAATAAATTACAAATAGAACCAGCACTGGTTCTCCAACTGTAAACACAATTATGCTGTGCAATGCTGCATTTATCTTCATCCTGGTTGGAGAGAACAAAAGGGCAAAGCAATTTTAATAAAGGATAGGACTTACTTTTGTTTACATTTAAAGGAGATGAGATGAACACCAAATGAATTACAAAACCAGCTTTGATCAGAAATTATACAGAAGAAACTCTTCTTATTTATTTCCCTACTGTATTAATTAAATCCTACAAAAGGAGTGGATGTTGATTTTCTTGTGTGTGTTTGGGCTGTCATTCTCTGAAAAAAAAGACAAGTTTGGATCAAAGTACGATTTGCTCGAATTAGCTTGAATGCAACCCACGCTGCTTAATTTTAAACAACACTGACATTCGTTGGCATTAATTATTCAGCAGGCCTCTGCTTCACTTGAGTGACATTGCTTCTGTAACTTCACATTTGTTGCCTTATGCTTGATTTTTCCCAACTACGTGGTTGAATCCAAAATGCTTTGACACAGAAGTTCTCAGCTGGTTTGGTGTCACATGATCATAGACGGATTATCACGACCATGACACCACCTCCCTACTCATGAATGGCACATGAAGTGTAAACTCTTTGCATAAGCATGTACAGCAGAGTATTTATATATAAAGGAGTCACACACACTCTTTACTCTAAGTCAAGTGTCCAAATGAAAGCTCCAACTTTCTTCTGGTGCTCTTTGGAGAAAATTAATTGATCAAGTCATTAAAGTCTAACTGCCATGCCATGCAGACTCTCCATGCTTTCTCATTGCCGATTGCTAGATTAACTGTTTGCAGTTGACCTATAGCCTAAGTCATCAGTATGTAATTTAAATTGGCTGATTTAAAAAACGTAATTTAAATTTTAAAATTTAATTTGTGGTGCAGTGGTTCGCACTGTCACCTCATAGCAAGAAGTTCCTGGGTTTGAATCGGTCAGCTGGGGGGTTTTTCCATGCATTTTTAATTAATAGTAAATACAGTCTTAGCATTTGTAGCAAACTAAATTGATTGTTAAAGAAAAAAAAAAAGAAAAGAAAGTGCAGCCTCTTAAGGTTTTACGTATCAGGACCTAAAAATAATCTGATCCTCAGCTGGTCTTAAAATTACATAACTACAACCTCATGAACAACAAAACATGACAAATTACACCATGCAATTATTTATTTAACAAAAAGTAAGCCAAAATGCAGAAGCTGTCCTGTGAAAAACAAAGTCCACCCTTACTAATTCTATAGGAATTAATAGGGTAAGGAGCAGCCAGGTGCTGCTAATCAAATGCATTGATTAACTGATCATCAGGAAGTGTGAACACCTCTATAAAAGCAGAAGTTTTGGCAGTTTGCTGGTCTGGAGTGTTCTGGTGTGTGTTAACACAATGCCACAATCTTCCTGGATGTGGACGAAAAGAAATCACCTCAAGTTCAGACTGTGCAATGCTCAGAGAAACTGCAAAAGACCCAAGAGCTACATCTCAGACTCTGCAGGCCTCAGTTAGCATGTTAAATGTTAGAGTTCATGACAGCACAATTAGAAGAAGACTGAACAAGTATGGGTTGTCTGGAAGGGTGGCCAGGAGAAAGCCTCTTCTCTCTAAAAACAACATGGAAGCACAGTTTAGGTTTGCAAAGTTGCACCTGAACAAACCGCAAGACTTCTGGAACAATGTCCTTTGGACACATGAGACAGAAGTGGAGATGTTTGTCCATAATGCACAGCACCACGTTTGGAGAAAACTAAACACAGCATATCAGTACAAACACCTCATACCAACTGTCAGCACGGTGGAGGAGGGCTGATGATTTGGGCTTGTTCTGCAGCCACAGGATCTGGACACCTTGCAGTCATTGAGTCAACCATGGACTCCTCTTTGTGTCAAAGTATTCTAGAGTCAGATGTGAGGCGTCTGTCCGACAGCTAAAGCTTGGCTCAAACTGGTTCATGCAGCAGGACAATGATCCCAAGCACAGCAGCAAATCTACAACAGAATGGCTGAAAAAGAAAAGAACGAAGGTGTTGCAATGATCCAGTCAAAGTCCAGACCTCAACCCAACTGAAATGCTGTGGTGGCCTTAAGAGAGCTGTGCATAAACAAATGCCTGCAAACCTCAATGAACTGAAACAACGCTGTAAAAAAGATTGGACCAAAATTCCTCCACAATGATGTGAGAGACTGATAAAGTCACACAGAAAACCATTACTTCAACTTATTGCTGCTAAAAGTGGTTCTACAAGCTACTGAATCATGGGTTGGACTTAGTTTGTCAAACACTGCTTTCACATTTTGTCTTAGTTTTGTTCAGTAAATACTAACATGGTGTAATATGTCATGTATTGTTGTTCATCTCTGTTTGTATTTACCTAATTTTAGGGCCTGGTAAGGACTAGGTAATTTTTTTTTATTATGTCCTGATATATAAAACCTTAGAATTGACAGAGAGTGTACTTTCTTTTTAGCCTGACCATACATGCATTGGAAGGCCCAGCTAAACCCAAGCAGTAAGTTGGCCACTTTGACACATCATTCCAGTGAACAGCAGCAACCATCTATGGTCCCTCACTTGAATCCTTTTGGCTAACGCCATAAATATATCTTACATTACATGACATAAGGTTGGCTGTTGCAACTCTGAAGGTGAGAGTGGGATGAAGGGTGCTACGATGATCCGATGGATAAGAGGCAGTGATCCCCACTCTATCCCAGGCAGATAATGATGTGTCATGGGGGTCTGGGAGTGGAATCCAGCAGTTCAACACAAAACCAGGAGCAGAATTTTAAATTGCTGGACAGAACAAAGGTCATTCATGCTGGCTGCTTGCTGCCCCAGACAGAGAGGGGGTCGGACAGGACCAGAGGGGAAGAGAGGATGTTTGAAGACAGAGAAATACAGTATAAAACAGAGGAATAAGATACAGCCTGTGGGAATGCTTGTGTCTTGCCACCATGATGTATTTTCCAGTTAAAACAAGGGATCAGAGTCAGACGTGAGATGGGTTTCAGAGCGTGTATTCACTGTGGTGCAGTGAAATTCTTGATAAAATAGTGAGCTGTAACATATATTGAACAATGAAAGAGGGGCTGTGTGCAAACCTCCATCAATCCTCTTGCTGTCAAGTCTTAAAGACATCCTACCACAAAAATCTTATGTTTCAATAGATTTTTTTCTGACACTACAAACAGACCCAGAGGATTTAGAATCAAATCTCCATCTCTGTTAATTTCAGAACTATGCCTAAAAAAAAAACAACAATCATCGTTTAATAATGGAAATCCCTGATCCAGATCACTCCCAAATTCCCAAACAATTGTTCCATGGCTGGAGGCTTTTCTGACCGACAAATTTAATAAAGGATCACTGTAAGTCTTTGAGATCGTTTTAGACAGATAATCCAACTAATGAATTTCCTTTGCAAATGTAATCAAGTCCAGATACTGTAATCGAAGTCTGGTGTGTTGGGAAAAGAAAACTTGGTTACCCCCGAACCCCGGAGACTTTAGCCCCTTGTAAAAAAAAAGCATGATTGAACATTATTTACACTGGTGGCATAATGTCTCACATTTCACCCATATGAGTTGCATGTTTTTGATCTGAAATAAAAGCATAGCTATGCAAGTCTTTTCCCTCATTCTGTATTTCCATTTCAAGTTTCTTTAAACAACCTCCTTGATGTTACAGAATACAAAAACACAGAAGACCTCTGGAGAATGTAACCAGAATATCGGTTTATGTTATGGCCACCAGTTTCATTTTATCAGCTTTGTTTCTGTGGAATTGTGTTCTGTGGATGCCCTTAAGACTCAGCTATTGTTGCTATAGGGGAGAAATACAAATCAGAGTAGCAATATGTTCAAAATACCTCATCACTGCAGGTAAACTCAGAAAGAAATCAGTTTTCAGACCAGAATAATTGTTAGTTAGTGGCTAAAACTTGTGGCACTGTGATCAGATGTACTGTACCTTAAAAAAATCAATTAATTGCTTCCCTCATTTTTTGTATATCTGTGCATAAATGTAACTTTCAAAAAGAGCTGGATCACCTTTCAAACTAATGACTAACCTGGGAGAATTTGATGGCAGCCAAAGCCAAAGGAGTGTGTTCACTGACTATGTTATCTGCAATCGAGGTCTAACCCTGACCCTTAAACATTAAGGTTTGTAACATCTGTGGTTCAGATATCTTTGCATGGCAACTACTATATACTCTTTGGACAAGATGATGGCAACTAAAGCTTAGTCGAGGTATTGTTAGGTTAATGCAGCTAAAACATTTGATTAGGGTTGAAAAGAATTTGGTTGAGATTCAAGTGTTAATTGAGGTCTCTGAATCAAAGGATAATATGCTACATATCCACAGATATGACTCACAAATATGAATTCATTTCCTGAAATACTTGAATGGAATTCTGGATAATCCCTCGAATTTCTCTGTGGTGTGGGAAAGGACACAATACTACCTAAAAGTCCAGAACTGATTCAAAACTTTTCAATAATTTACTTCTATCAGTACCACTTTAGTCAAAATAGAATTGTTATTCCATCGGCAGTAATTTATACTGTCCAGACAGTACAGGTTAATTTAAAAAAAAAAAAAAAAAAGTTATATTTGCCCCTGTGGTTCTGGGATCTCTCTGCTCTTCTGTATTTATACTCAGCTGGAAGAGCAGCAGAAAGACCCCTGTACCTAACAGAGCAGGTATCAATGACAATGGATATGACATTAAGGGGGTGGAGGCGGGTTGCAAAGTGGCTTCCAGAGGTGCAGGCTAAGGCAGCTTAAATAGTGCCCCCTACATGAGATTGGGCAATAGGAAGCAAAGAAGGGTATGAGCTCAGCCACCAGCTAATGTGGGCTGACACTGAGATCAGCTAGCTGAGCTCACCTCACCAAGATCTCTAAAGTTGCCGTGTTATTCCATCACAAAGACATTAGCAGCAGAGCCTTTAAGTCCTGTAAACTGGAGCAATGATTTTTTCCAAAATATGCCCCAACGCCTAGTCATTGGTTCATGGATCACTCCCAGTAGGTTCTCACCAATGTTTCTGAGATACTCTTACTCAGTTGTCTGGCTTTAACAATTTGGTCACAGTTCTCAAGTCTTCACAGCTGCCCTTCCAAAACGTTGACTATTAGAACTGACTGGTTGCTTATTACTCAACATTATTCACTTCATCTATGAGTTGTCTGAATATCTCTGGGAAAAGGCAAAGAAATACTGTTGCAATAAAAGTCTGGGACCAGAATCAATTCATTAGTACAGTAAAGTGGCTGGAGCCATAATTTACCAAAAAAGAAAAAGTGGATTTAGTGCTAACTTTAAAGAGCTTTGAAGATACAAAATAAATCTCATTGCTTCCTCCTGCAGCTTGTTAGGCTGTTCCCCACAGTCGTCATTCATTGCAGCCGTCTTCACTTGAAGCTGTGCAGTTTCTGAGTGCTGACTCAGTCTACCGAGCAGCATCGATCATTGGAAACTCAATGAGGCATAACTTGTTTGAAGATGGTTCTGTAATAGTGTTGCCGACCAAGGCACGATGGCTCGCTGTACATCTGTGTTTGGATTGGCACCGCATCAGCACACCACCAAAGTCCCCACAGTATCCTTCAAATCAAGATGAGAACTGATAGATATTGCAACAGTAATCTCTTTAAAGTCAACAACCAACCCTTATGCTTTATTCATTGTATTAGTGTGCATTACTTAACATCTCAGCATCTCCAGCTCCAGCACCAACAGCACTCCACTCCACTCCTCCTGCCTGCTGATCCCTGCTGGCTCAATTATTTCCCTACAACACTGCATTTGATGCATAACTTGCCAGTTTGCTAGAGGCTTTTGTTTTTGATTGTGTTGGAAATAGCACCAGAGAGCTCCCAGAATGAATGCATAAATAAGATCACAGAGACTGCTGTTTGTTTTATAAAGACAGCACCTCTTACAGCCCTAACCTTGGCTTTAAAGGCTTTCGGGCTTCAGTAATTCCAGCCTGAAGGTGACTCCTCTAAATCTGGAATACAAAATGCTTGTACCCAGTGTCTGTGGACTTCAAAGCCTCACTGTGGTGTAATTTTTTCATTTGTCATAATTTTATCAGCCTGAATGACCAGACTGGGCGCTAACATCTTCCCTGTTTGAAAACTCATTTGTCCCTTTTACTCAAATGGAAATCTGGCGTACTTTGAACTTGTGCACACTCAAAGAAGAAGAGTGGGTATCTAAAACTTGACACATTCTTATTAAATGTCAAAGATCTCAAACATCTCAGATGGTTGCACAAGGACAGAGTCACATTTTTCGAGCTGTTTTCTTTCTGTGTGTCGTAGGCCATTTGCTTCCGATTACATATTCTTTACATTAACAGTGACAATTTCCAAGACAGCATTTCTCTGGTTTTCATTACAATTCCTGATGATATGAAACTTGCCTGAGGTAAGTAATCCATCACCAGTATGTTTTTTTCTTCCTGTATTGCTTCATTTTATAGGATGGATTAGTTATCACCTTGCTAAAATTAATCCTAATTTAGAGCTAACTTTCCTCTTTACAGATACTGATTGGTAAACAGCTCCATATTTTCCTCCCTCAGCTCTATTAGAGTAGCTTTGTATGATTCTCAGTTCAATATAATCTTTATTTATCTGGGCCTTATCATGCTGGTTCTTGGTGCAGCCCCTCATTTCATTTGCTGTCTGAAACAAGCCGTTTTCGCTACTCTCAACTGACTTCTGGTTGCTTGCCCCTCCCAAACAGAAGTTTTGAACAGCAGCTGGGTGAGTCTTCTGAGCTCAAAGCCTGAGCTGTGTGCTTCAAATGACCAAATAAGATTTCTATGACATCATACACATCTAAGACTAGAATAAAAACTGTGATAAACTGTTAAAAGCAGTCTGAAGCCTGAGCTTTTAGGCTCACAAGGATTATTGGTACATACACTGACTTCAAAATTTGAAAATTTGTTCATGTTTAATCTGATCATCCACCACAGGGACAGGAGACATATGCCAGAAAATAAGGAGAAGCAGTCGACCGCCAGCTGTCATATATAGTTTTAAGATTCTACTGAACTTCCAACTCTGCTTTGGAGTTCAGCTACACTAACCATCACTTGAACTTGAGTTTGTGCAACATCTTGTAATAAAAATAGTAACCTTGTCAAAGAAGAGACAGCTGCCTTATGAAGTAATGATGGAGGGGATTGATACTCAAAGTGTTAATAGAGGACCTGAGTCAACAGACATTTTTAACTACACTAATAAGTCAGAGTCCAGCCTTGGAAAGGAGCCTTTCTCAGCACTAACTCAGATAAGGATGGTATGTTTATAAAAAAACAATCTCATATCATTGTTTATTCAGTATTTTTAGGTCCCTTTTAAATGTCCCAGACATTCATAAGCCAGTGCTACATTCACTTCATGATGGGAAAGCTTTCACTCTGTCAGCATTTTTGTGCTGCTGTTTTTCTGGAGAAACCAGCTGTCTCAATAAACCTGAACAGAGGGGCACAAAGGTCTCCATTCTTCAGAGAACATCCAACTTTTTCTTTCTGTAAAGAAGCATTTGCACTTTGGCAGCGACACATGACATCTCTATGAATGGTCAGTTAGTTTTGTCTGTGAACATCACCTTAAACTAAGCTGCTAGTAAAATAATCTTGGAGGCTGCAAAGCTCCATCACTAAAAGAAGACTGACTGTAGTGTAGTCTTCTCATATACATCTCCAGCCACTTCATTAAGTACACCGGTTCAACTGCTCGCCAACATAAATATCTAATCAGACAGTCACATGGCAGCAACTCAGTGTATTTAGACATATAGACATGCTCGAGATGACCTGCTGAAGTTCAAACTGAGCATCAGAGCGGGGAAGAAAGCTGATTTAAGTGACTGAACGTGACGCGTTTGTTGGTGTCAGACGGGCTGGTCTGAATATTTCATAAACTGCTGATCTGCTGGGATTTTCCCACATAAACATCTGTAGGGTTTACAGAGAATGGTCGGAAAAAGAGAAAATATCCAGTGAGCAGCAGCTCTCTGGAGAAAATGTTGTTGATGTCAGAGGTCAGAGGAGAATGGCCAGACTGCTTCGAGTTGATAGGAAGGCAACAGTAACTCAAATCACCACTTGTTACAATGAAGGTATGTAGAAGAGCATCTCTGAACACACAACACATGAAGCAGATGGGCTACAGCAGCAGAAGACCACAGCAGGTGCCACTCCTGTCAGCTAAGAGCAGGAAACTGAGCCTACAATTCTCACAAGCTAAACAAATCTGGACAACAGAAGATTGGAAAAATGTTGCCTGGTCTGATGAGTCTCAATTTCTGCTGCAGCATTCAGATGGTAGGGTCAGAATTTGAAATGAAATCATGAATCCACCCTGCCATATATCAGGCTGGTGGTGGTGTAATGGTGTGGGGGATATTTTCTTGGCACACTTTGGGCCCCTTAGTACCAACTGAGCAACATTTAAACTCCACAGCCTACCTGAGTGTTGTTGCTGACCATGTCCATCCAGCAGGATAAGACACCATGTCACAAAGCTCAGATCATCTTAAACTGGTTTCTTGAGCCTGACAGTGAGTTCACTTGTACTCAAATGGCCTCCACAGTCACCAGACCTCAGTCCAATGGAGCACCTTTGGGATGTGGTAGAACTGGAGATTCAAATCATGGATGTCTACCGTGTGATGCTATCATGTCAATATGGACCAAAATCTCTGAGGAATGTTTCCAGCACCTTGTTGAATCTGTGCCATGAAGAATTAAGGCAGTTCTGAAGGTACTAGCAAGGTTTAACTAATGAAGTGGCCGGTGAGTGTGTGTATGATTGATGTATCTAGGTCTGCTAATCCATTACCCATTTTCAACTGATGCAGTGTTGGTACCCAATATGGAAGCAGTTCCACACATTTCCACCAAAGAAATTACTAGTGCTAGTGCCAAGAAACATTAAACAAGTACTCAGTGTACTCAGGAGTCAGGAGTCGCCTGGTATTACTACAAATATAATGGATACAGCAATGTTGTGATTCATTTCTGTTGCATCAAGTTTGATGGAGCTGCAGTTGATAAATTTATGGAAGAGATTCAGCAGCTTTGATGTCACTAACTGATTGTTGTAAGCCTGTTATTGACTAATTTGCAGTTTTGATAGGCAGAAGTATGTGCTGGAATTATTTAATATCTCACTTTGGACCGGTGATAAGAATAAACAGACTTTTTGTACTTCTAAATTCTTCCAAGTGCCTCTTATCCACGGAGCCTGAGACTGTTCATTTTGGCTTTGTTACTGACTAAATTTGTAAATGTTTTTTCAAATGGAAATTGAACAAAAAATAGAGCTTTTCCCACAAACAAATGTTATATTACAAATTTGGGTTAAAAAAAACCAAACATAAAAAATAGAAAACAATATATAGATATAGAACCATACAGTTTGCTACCATCTTTTTGTTGTCATCATTTCAAAATCCCCAAAAAATAGGCCCTACATCCAGCTGTTCACATGTGAGTGCCCACATTTGTGTCAATGCACGAAGGCAGCAAACTCACAGTATATGTCTTTTCTCGTGATAATAAATCTTGAACATATAGTTAGTATCCGTAGACACAGAGCAGGTCATACAGTCGAGGCATAATTTCCATCAGTGTGTGTATGCACACTTTCACCCTGACATTATGCCAAGTGTTTCCTTTCTGTGTGTGTGCCAGAGTCCATTTGAAGCCACAACACCAAACATTTCCTCAACCTTCTTCTAATCTGATCTTCAAACCATTCCTCCACGTTAAGCGTCTGCCTTCATCGTTGCCGCATTCCCTTCTAATCCCTCCACATTTGGCTCTCTGACTACAACAACAGGCCCAATCAGCCTCTGGTTTATCCAACGAAGGACTCATTAGCTTTAGGGTTGTTTGAGTGGGCTTCAAACCAAGCGTCCTTACACCGCTTCCAGCAGTTTCCAAGCCACAAGGGAGGTGCCCGGTGTTTGCCGACTGCTCTGGTGTGCGTGCTCGTGGTCTGTCAGCGGTTCCTGAGTTCTGTTTAGAGTGTGAAATTTTCTGAGGCGCCTTTTGGCAAACGCCTCTGGCCCTTTAACCCTGCTCAGTTTGTATGTGAGTATTTATGTTTGTGCTTTTCTATCTCTCCTAACCCATAGACAGGCTGTCCAGGAGTCATTATCTGAATATTTTCACTGAAAGTACGTAGACCACTTCCATTTATATAATTAGCACTTTTAAAGCAACACGCAGATGCACAAACTTTGTATTTAGCATTCCACATGTCTGGCAAAAAACAGACACTTGACCTTTTTCACCAGACAGCCCTGACCCCAAAGGCTCCATCTTCGCTGAGGTTCCCCAGTGTGTGTGTGTGTGTGAAGGTTCAAAGTATTTGCCTTTGTTCCGCTGGGAGTGTGTTCAGATGCCAAATGTGCTCATGTAAGAAAGAAACAAGTCCTCCCCTCTGCACCCTTGCTTGGCCTCATGATTAAGAAAACACTGCAGGAGATAAATTTCCTATTTGTATGTCGCCCTGACACCGAACCAGCTTTCTGCCACTCGAGCTGCGGTAATGAGTCGTAGGATCGAGACCATCAACCCATCAACAGAACCTGCTTTGTTTTCTGCTCTTAGTGTCAGTAGCCTTCCCGCTAATTCTTCCCCAGAGCTCCTTGTTCTGCCGCTTTTAGAAGACATCTGCATTCACAGAGTTAAGTACAACACCGAATTGAACCGTGCGAGGAAAAAGCAGCAGCCCCATCTTCTTTAACCACCAGACCCCTGAAAGCTATCGCGCGAGCACAAAAGAAGGGTGGCTGTAATTGCCAGAGTCGGGCTAAACCATGCAATTAGCTTCGAATGACAAGACAGTCGGCAAGCTGAAATTAGCCAGTTACCAGAGCGTCTCGCGGAGAGAGAGAGAGAGAGAGAGGGTGGCGTGTCTCCCAACCTTTCACAGATGAGGAAGAAAAGCGGCTCAAAGAGACAGGAAAAGGGAAAAGATAAAGAAGAGGCCCCGGCTTAAATGCTTCACATAAAGTGTAATTAAAAAAGGCTGGCATATTCAACAGAGTAATGACAGTGGAATATGAGGATGAAACAATGGAGCACACGTCAAACCTTACATTTTCCCTGTACATTTTCCTCACTGTGGGTCATTCTGAATTGCACTTCCTGTCTGTCTTTTGTTTCACACACACAGGATTCACTTTCAAATATGGTTTTATTTGAAAGCTTGTTATTCAGATGTACTTGGTAACATTACCTATATTTATCACAGTCATTTGTTTTGTGTGGTATTAATGGGAGTGTACTTGATGTGCTGTTGGCCCAGCACTGCTGAATGTACACTAATCCAAGCACAACGACCAGATGTCCATTTATTGCTTGATTTCTTTCAGCCAACTGTCAACCTGCACTCTTCAGCTGGCCTGCAATTAAAATTAAGTGTGCGGTTCAGATGCTTCCCAAGTACAGTGTCTGTTAACCTCCCCTTTAAAAATCCAAGTGCAGAATTATAGCGGTTTGGTGCCTTTAAAGGGCAGAGAACACAATGCTTGTGACTTAAAAATGACAAATATCAAAGACTAGAGCAGCCCAATTACAGTAATGACAACAGTTTTCATGATTCTGAGGCATTTATCCAAATGTGAACAATCAAGTTTTTCTCTCATTCCCTCTGTTCACACTGACCTTTCCATGTACCCTTGTAGCACTACTCCACTGTGAAAGACTAAACCCCAGTCGTATTCAGAACTAAAGTTCACTTAATTCATGCAGATATCATCTAAATTTAAAGACTTTTCAGTGTAATATTCTCTCTCTTGTTTTCTTACTTAACTGCTGGGGATCCTTACAGTGCCAAGTAGGTTTTCTCTACACTTTTATACTGAACCGGTTCCACCATTTCTACTGAAAAAAGATGAGAAGTGGTGGCATTATAAACTTGCTGGACCCAGTGTTGGAATCAGTGTTGTCAGTGGCTTTGTGAGGGGCCACTGCAAGAAAGTGGCCAATGATTTGAAGATGCAGCCTCCAGATTCTGTCCATTATGATTTTCTTCCCACCTAAACTTCCCCAAGCTACACAATGTTCAGTTCTTCAACCTGTTAAAGAGTAGGCTGGTTCTCGAAAAGTACCAAAAGGTGAATGGAAAGTGGAAAAGAGACGCATGCAATTTCATCACTAGCCTAACTACCTAAGAGTAGGCCTTTCTAAATGTACACTAAGCTTGTACACTAATCTTGGACTCAGTACTTGGAAGTCCAAACTCCAGAGGCAGCAGAACGTAGTACGATCTATTTGAAACTTAGACAACACAACTCCCATATCCCACTGGTGATTACAAAACTCTACCTCTGTGTACTTTGACAAAATAAACACAAGTCTTACAGACTTTTTATGAGTGATACAGTCAAACATACCTCTGTTCCAGTCTGTAATGTAAACTACATAAAACAAAGTGTGGTAAAGACAGCACTGCCTCTTCATTTACATCTATACGCAGTATATTCACTGATTTTTATGGCGATCTCTCTACAAATAAGGTTCTAAAACTCCCCAAAACTGTTGTCCTATCCAATTAAAACATGAAACAAACTTTATGTTCAGTGAGGCAGCAACAAGTCTTTCATCTGTGAGACCAATATCTATTTTCAAAAAAATAATTACAGCATATGCTTCACCGTGAGCCACTGTTAAATTACCAAAGGGCTCGCTGACCAGTTATCTCATGAGGTGCAAAACTAAATGCCGAAATGACCAGCAGCTGGTATCACCTTTACAAAAAGACACGATTTAGACCTCATATTAGCAATCCACAGAGTTTCTTTCCTGGCAGACCAAACAAACAAATAAACAAACAAACAAATAAACAAAAAAACTACACTTAATAAACTGATATAACAGCTCAAAAATCTGCATTCTGCAATGCGGATAAAATCAGCCCAGAAAAATAAACCAAAGCAAAAACGTGCTCTCTAAGATGCTGTATCAATAGGGTAAAAAGTTATAGATACTTGGTTAAAGTGTCCTACAGTGTGTATCCATATATGGCTGCCCTCTCAGTGTAAGAAACTGTAGAGAACACGGCAAGTGTTTTTAAATTTAGATGCTGTATTGTAAATGTTAAAGATTCATTACTCGTATCCGTAACACAACACACTGATTTCACATGTAGGCTTAAACCCAAAAGTCTTGCTCCACAGCTTGCAGCAAACTTGCAAGATACATATACTTCACTATTCATCTCTTTTTAAATGCTGGAAAATAAATACTTTTTAACACAGATATATTCTTTTGCTTATATTCTGAATCCCCTATAAAATATTCATCTTAACTAAAAATGCAGCCTTTTTGCCAAACATGCATTGTTGCTCTCTGATTATTTTTTCATGTCCATCAGACTGCCACCGTTCACAGGACTATCATCAATAAAACACCCACCCCTCGGGTCATTTGGATCATACTTGGACAGATGAAGATAACTGGAGCAGTACTTGACAAAGGGTCTAATATTTTTTGTTTTTACAACATGAAAAATGTAGCTACCAATGCAGACATTAGCCTAGCTAGAAAACAGCATGTCTCAGGTCTAGACAATTTACAACATGCCATCACACTGTTTATGTGACAGAAACAAGCCAGACATTAGCCTAGCTAGCTAAAAACGTCACCCGTACCTTTATTATTTTATCTTAAAAACTCACTGCAACCCTTTATATGTAACAGAGATGAAGAGCATGACAAGGGAGGTATTTAGCTAGACTGGGTTTGTGTGTGTGTGTGTGTGTGTGTGTGTGTGTGTGGAGGATATCTTAATGTCCTGCCACCAAACCTAAAACACTCACCTGGAAACACTAGCTGCCACGTGGGTGAAGGACACATCTTCCCTTAGCCTGATGAATTAGCCCCTGGACAAAACAGACAATGTTTCAGGGCTTCAGGTAGAGTTGGTGAACACCTAGGTAACAGATATCTAACCCTGCAGCTAAAGCCTCAGTCACACAGACCTAGAGGCCGCTCGGGGACCTCCTGGCAACCTCCTGTTGCTAGGGAAACATTGGTATTCCCTGACCAGTTGGTGAGCGGTTGCTGGCTGTTGCCAGGTGAAATTAGTCACAAAGAGGGAGCTGCACTGAAAACCTCCTTGTGATTGCTTTGATCGCTAGCAGATTGCAACGGTCGCTCATAGTTTGCATAAATGACACTGACTTGTCTGCTCTCCAAGCAGTAGTAAAACCTGAAAAAGTGTGACACAAACCAGGCAACGTTTGCCTTCAACTTAAAAGTTTACTTTACTGCTGCAACCCACACATTTCAGAAAGGGCAACTTTTACTTTGAAGGGGAACATTGCCTGTTTCCGGTTTGCATCTCAATTTTCACAGTTTCACTGCCGCTCAGCAAGTAGTTTACAGGGGTATACAGGCCTGCATGAAAGGGGCTTAAAGTGATCTACACTCCCAATTAACTAAACTCCTGAGGAGCTCGTCCCTCCTACACAAGTCCAAAATATAATATGAACATAGTAACATAGAAATGATATCCAACATATACTACTTAGGGTTCCTTAAAATTACTTATTTCTCACTAAAACCTTTGTTCTGGAGTCCTTACATGCCTGCTGTCAACACACATTCACATGTAAATACTCGCAAAGGTGCAGGCTTGGTTGGACCAGGGGCCTAAGAGGTCATGCAGCCATCTGAACAGAGTCCAGATTCAGTTTGAAACGACATGAAACAACTACAGATGGATCAGCAATGAGCCAAAAATAACAAACAAAACACACACACACAAAGAGACACAAAATTATGACAAAACAGAAATCTGATGTGTGTCTCTTTCCACCTGGGTGTCCTGCTTCTGTGTGAAGCCAAGTCTTTGCTAAGGGTCCTCCTGTCTCTTGAGCCATCCTTGGGAATATATTGTTCAACAAGCTGGGAAATCATCATCAGACTGAGAATCCTCCACATCTCATTCTTTCGCTCTTCATCTCAAGTCATCCCACTTTTCTCAGCCAATGCACAAGCCCTGCAAATGTGCATAAATCTTACCACTGGGTGACATCATTTCAGATTGGAAAAAGTATTGATGAGGTACTTTGGCGGTGTCTCTCCCCACCATTCAATCCCTAGTCACATTATGAGCTTTTATATTGTGTTAATCAGCCCTCGAACACTGGGTGTGGAAGGTAGGTTGAGATATTTCACATGGATTTATGTGATTTTGATGTTTGTTACAGCCTGATAGAGAGGTTTGTCAGTGCCTCATTGAGCATGACTGCATTTAAACCCACATCATAATTACAGCCACAAAAAAAAAAAATGACCAAAAAAAGCCCCTCTTTTCCATTTCTGCCATTGTCATAAAGCTCAATGTTCTATAATACCCTCTCTGTCCCATTTTATCTCCTCACTCCTCGAGGTGTCTGCAGAATGTACCATTGCCAGTCCAGTGTCTGCTCTGGCCTTGAGATCTCTTTTAAGAGCCAGGCTGGAAAGGCTTGGCTTACTTGAATAAGCCGAGTGAGGTGGTCATTACACAGCACATCTCTGCAGCTATTATTGCATCAGCTAAAGTGACCATTAAATGAGCTCCCAGCTCCCCCAGTCTTTACACATACTTCCAAGGAGCTGAGGGACAGTTAAGGTCCTCTGTGCATGTGTTCAGGACATTTTGTTCTTATCAATCTGACGCTGTGATGTTACCATAGACCAGTGGTTCTCAAACTCTGGGGTGGGTCCCACTGGTGGAGAATAGAACCGCTGCAGGTGGGGCACCACAGGAAAATTATGGAATGAAACTAAATTGAAAGAATATGATTTTTTAAAAGGGAAAATAAAGGAAAGAGAGTGATGATGGTTACTTTTACTGAAATTTATCTTTGATTTAATTTAATTTTTATTTTTAATGGATAAAAATTGTGGGATGTTGGGCGTGGACATCTTGCCAGAAAAGGTTTGAGAACTGGCCAGCAGAACTGGCCAAGATGTATGATTGTATAGACATCTATGAGAAAATGAGCCTAATGCTGACCTGAGGCCTACACTACGAAGTGAGTTCAACTTACCCAGGGAATCTTTCCGTTATCTGGATCCACTCACCCTGACATCAGCAGTCAGGAGAAGCGGTCACATGAATCTGGTTATCAACTTGCTAAGTTAACACAGGGTTTCCCCTGCGCGGTCACATGAAAGAGGTGGTGTTGGCAGCATCTGACCAATCACAAATATGGATAAGTGTATCAGCAGCAGAGTAGATGATTTTACAAGATGAAACTATAGTATGGGGAAAATATGAAGATGTTAAACATGTATTATGACTGAAAGCAACACAGCTGCTGCAGACAAAGCAGCAGTGTGTGTGTGAGAGAGAGGAAAAGCTCTGCAGAGTAATATAGCATTAAAAGTGTGAGCTTTAAGCACTTTGGTCAGTAAGACTGGAAAAGAGCTGCTATCTTAATAAAGTTTAGCCTGTTTGAAGCCTGGAAAGAAAATGGCGACTGTGTGAGTTAACACACTGATCAATATCACAATCCTATAATTAAGACACGGGAGAATCTGATGGATTATAATCGTGTATTTCATTAAATGAATGTTTAAAGGACAGTTTTAGTTTTTATTCTCTCAACTGCAGCCTCGGTGCTGTTTAACGGTCTGAGAGGAAAGACTGAATATAAAGACAGGATTCAAACGTAGGGTTAGTCTATGTGCAGATTTGATAAAAGGTCAGCAAGTACAGTGCAGGTGTACTGTTTTAGGATCAGATATTAATGCTTATAAGGATTAAAGTTGTGTCTAAGAATCTATATTTCTTACTGATGCTTATGAGGGAAAAACAGAGACATTAAACACTATTAAAAAACTTTAGACCCTCCTACTATCTGCGCACAAAGGTTTGAGGGATCTTCCAGGAATGGTGATGCTATTTTCCAGAGAATTGATTGGTCAGTAGGAGGTGATTTTGTACCTGCTGATCTCTAATCTTGAGCAGGTTAGGTTCGCAGCATAGTTACCATGGCGATATACCCCTGTAAGAAGTGAACCAGCTTCATAGTACAGAAAACCCAGGGTTGACCCTGAAGTTACCTGGATAAAATGATCAGATCTCTGAGCTCAGTAAACACTTTCCTAATAAGTTTATGTTCTGTTACTAGTTTCAAGTCTTATTTAATACAACGTGATGTTTATTTTGTAAATTATCGTCCCCTTACCGTCAGAGTGGAGGATAAAATTTAGGATGGGAACTTGTGACTGAAGTGCTCAAGTTGAGACCTCAAGACAGGATTTTATTTGATGTAATCTTTTATATAAAGTCTATAAATTTTACTCCAACTTTCAGCTGAGCGACTTAAATCAAAAATGTTTCAGATTTTTTTGGTGAGTATAAAGCGGCTGTGTTTGTTTTGTAATGATGTAACCACTGTTCAGTGATTTGGTCTTGAAACTGAGGGAAATACTTTGCCTGTGCACTTCTTTGCTTCACCAGTGGAAATTTGTACCTTTGTTCCTTATGAATGGCACATGATACAATGAATTCATACTGAGACTCAAGTTTGTTTCTCTCTGAATGGGAGCTCTTTAAATTATTATTCTTAATGATTAGCCTGCTCACCTTGTTGCTGTATTGATGTGAAGTGTTATGTGATTAGCAAACCAGAACTGCAGAGTGACCCGAGGTCAGGTTCTGAATGTAGCTCTTCTATGGAGGAGAGATGGATGATTCTCTTTGAAGGTATTTGTGTCATTATACATTCAGAAGGAGAAACTGTGGAGGTTTGTAAGCTTTAACACACACAAATGCACTGTGGGATAGACCTTAAGGCTTCGTCGTCAGTGTTTTAATGCATAATGGATGACAGCAAGCAGGAGAGAAAGGGGGAGGGAGTTTATAGAGTTTAGGATAAAGGAGGAGACAAGTAAGGAGAGAATAAAGGCAGTTATGCGGCTGCTGCCGCTGTTCCACCTGTCGGCAGATATTTTTAGAACTTGCAGAAGCAGTGGTGATTTTTATACTGATAATTAGCGAGCCATTAGATATGAGCAATTATCCATGCTTCCCTCCATCACTAATGATGAAGATGAGGGTGTAAATGAGTGTCTAGCATTGGAGCAATTTACTGCAGATTTCTAGCTGTCATTATACCTCATGGATGTCCAGTGATGAGACAAATGGGATTCAATTAGGTGTGCGTACGTGTGTGTGCTGAGTCCATTGTCTCCTTCCTCATCCTTCTCCCCAAGGACAGTGAGCGAACTGATTGAGTCCATGTCTGGCACCTCTCAGCAGGCAGCGAGATGGAGGTAATCCCCGCTGTCAGGCCTCCATGCTGGGAGCGACTCATGACTCGAGTCCCCCCACCTGAGGCCTGTGTGCCTGGGCTAAGACCACTTGAGCTCTGAATTGCTGTTCTCTTCCAGAAAACACCTGAACACCAGAGAAAAACACATTCTGCTCAGTGGTTGGCCAAGAAAAATATTACTGCAGATCTGAGGGCAGAGCGAAGGAGGCGCAGCTTCATTCAGAGGCTGTTTAAACACGTTTTCTCTAAGTTACTTTTCACTGCAGTGCCACTACTCAGAGTTTATTGAGTTTGAACAGTCCCAAATCCATTACACAGTATTTGTGTTTTGAGTTCCATCCACTGAATTAAATTTGTACAGGAACAGTTGACTCTTTTTGTATATTTTTCAGAGGCTTCAGCTTCATTTCCTTTTAACTGAGTTTGAAAATAGTTTTTAGCCTTTTATTCAGTGCATTCAGATTCATTTTCAAATAAATAGTACGGTAAACTGGGGTAAGATGCCCTCCCTTAACCTCCTAACACCAGGTCACCAGCAACCGGTCTACAGTTAGGGTTGGATTTTGTTTTGAGTCCCTCAGTATTCCTGTTGCACTAACATCTCTTAACACTTATTGGCTGGATGGCCAAGAAATCTGACATCTCACTTGGGTTGTAATAGCTTCACCAATACCTTCACTTTCCATTCATTCAGGTTAGAAATTTCCTCAGTGACTGCAGGGAGTCTGTACTGCTGTTTAACTTGTTTCCAACAGGGGGTGCTCCTCATGTATACACACAAACTTTATCAGTGATGAACTGCAACAACAAAAGCTGACAGATGGATAAACCTCTGGCATGACACCAGATTTTAAAGCTCTTGCAGGGAGAGGTGACCTCCAATTATTTACTGTGAATGTATTCAGACAATGTGTTTGTTTGAAAATACTAAATATTAGCCTAAACTTTTCTTCAGTTAGTAATACTTTGAGTTACCTGTACAACTACAAACAGTCTCAGGCAAAAGTAAGTATTCTGTTTATATTAATATGACCATGTATTTGTTTAGAGTTATTATGTGTAAATAAGAATATTTTCTTCATTCTTTGATGCAGGCATGTATGTTGATGATTGTCTGCCTTGAGTCCATATTTACAACACAATGCAGTCTGTTTCATGAGTGATGTATGCAGTGGTGCATATCAGGCAATTAGCAAAATGTAGGCTGATTTCAAAGCTAGAAATTTCTTGTTTATTGAAACAAGGACTCAGGCCTTTTGAGCTGGCAAATAGCCTGTAAAATAATCTGCCATGGCTACCAAATTCATGGGATTCATATTTGAATTCCACTGTCCAATGTGTGGCCTCTCACCTACTGTATATTAGTCAGTGTGGCCTTCTGGACAAAAATTGTGACACCCCTGTGCTGAACACCAGTTAACATTACACCTGAGTAATGTCAGTGTGTTAACACTGTCTTTGTGAGCTTGTTGGCTTTCTTTTTAAAGCCCTGCTTTACTTTAGAGGATATGAAATCATTACACATTAAAAGACTGAAGCTAAGTCATTTTTATGGACTAAAGTTGTCACAACCAGCAAGTTCCTCTATATGCTGAAGTTACTGTTGTATATCAGGCTAACTGGAGTATACAGCATATGGTTGCAAAGCAGATGCACTTAAAGTGCAGAAGATGTCACTAAGGAGTGAATGTGACAGCTGTAGGCCAAAAAATTAGCCTTCTTTAATGCAATCCAGATGAAAGAATGGCCGGTGGTGTAATTTCAGGATTAATGTTATATACTGTATGCACCATTTCACAGGGGAAATGCATAACAAGCTTTCCCAAGTTTGCTAAAAACCCACAGCATATGGCTCTTTAAAAGTGCCCGGGCCAAAACATGATGAACACTGCTGTTTTCACACCAGCTGCACTGATCACATGTAATCTAATGAAACAACACGGTTTTGCAGGAACAAAGCCAGCCTGGTTTAGAACAGGAGGGGTCTTCTGACTTCACTCACAGTGGATGTGTGTAGTGTTACCCACAGCATTTGGCGAATGGATGTATCCAAATTACTGTATATTAAAAGGAAAGCATTATTTGAGTGTGACATGTTCAGCTAACGGGGCACACCAAACTCTATTCTAAGAGAGAAACACATTCACCCAAACCTCATACGCTCAAATGGTATTACTGAGCTCAATTTGCTGCTTGTTTAGAGTTTAGCTGGGTGAATGCCATTGAAAAAAATGCTATTTGTGGCTAAATGAAGCTTTAAAACAAAATCTTGATTGTTTACAGCTGCACAAATCTGACTATTAACAAGTAATTTGAATTGTTAGCAGACTGTTTTTCCCCCATCCACCTATTGACCAGTGACTTGTTTGTGAAGGTTTGGGGTAGGGTTAGGGTCACATCTACCCTTATATATGGAATTTGCACCTAGTTGCAAAGGCCAAATGGAAATCAAGTAACACAAGCACTGTAAGGCCAAAATGAATGCAAATGATTTGATTTGAAATTTAACATCTCCTGGTTTTTGAAGCTATGCATGTGGCTAAAATGTAACCCTAACCCTGAGTTGCTGGATGTTAAGAGGTTAAGAAAAATATGGGGCTACAAAACTCAATAAACTGTGGTTTATATATTTGGTGTCATAGGTAAGTGGGAACATCCCACTTATGTGACTTCCTGTTATCACATTTGAATCACTGAGTGGAGAATCTGACCTTCAGCAGGGCCCGTGGGGACATACTGAGTTCGTCCATTAGCGTGACCGTGGCCACAATTAAAATGTTTCCGCAATCTGCCAGTTCAGCTGTCCGTCTCACTGACTGAGACACCTGTCTGTAATCAGAGGCAGCACATCTCCTTTGGCAGGCGGAGAAACAGTCTGGTCACCATCCAATCGTATAAGTGACAGATTGGTTAGAATGCTCTGCCAGTACCGGCAAGGCCTTGTCCCGGTCCACTACCACACCGGCCAAATGTTCCCCCTGCAAAACAGACAAAACAGACACACTGCGGGGTCAAGCTTTGCCCTTATTAGCTCTGTTTCTATTTTCCACATGGCTAACATGCAGCCATTCACGGATTCCTTCCACAAGAGGTCCGTAGATGTATACGACACCTTCTACCATTAAAGGGACACTACGTCATATGGTTATGTCTGTTTTACATGGTAAAGTTACAAAACTTTAGACGGATGCATGTAAGCGTTCAGGCTTAAGTCTGCTTAGAATACTGCTTTGATGTTTTACCTCTGTGTCTTTAATCGAACTGTTGTATCTTGTTGAGGTTTTGTCCGTGAGCTGTTGAAATTAAAGACAGGTTTTAGAAGTTGACCATTTCAGTAAAGAACGATAAAAAGTGGTAAAACAGGACTAATCCGTAGCCTGCAGGGCTGTACCCTATGACACAAAGAGACGTTTGATGATATACCACAATTATAAAAGATACATCTCCATTTGCAAACAAGAGACAGGAACTAAGACGCTAAATTTAGAGTTTGCCTAAAAGTGACAGTATGAGATACACAAGGAGTTTCTCAGCTGTGAGTCATGCAAAGATGTGCCAAAAGACGTGTCCCTTTGATAGTTTAATTATCATTTTTGGCAGTATTATTTGTTGTTAGTTGGATAAGTGATTCAGTAATGGAGTGATGGAGGTATGGAGGCATGGATGTAACAACTTGAAGCTATTTATGCTGGTGAGGTTTGATATGGATTTGGACATTTTCAAAAGTCTTGAAAAGAAAACATTAATCACACATTCACAGGATGTAGGATAAGTTGTCTTGAACATCATTTACTACTGTACTATATAAGAACAAATGTACTGACATCATTTGATGCGACTGAAATCATCAAACAATGACTTTAATTTGATTTTTCTGTAGACCACATATAGTGGGAACATTTGGTACAAACAGCAAAGCTTCGTGTTAAGAAAGCAAACATAAACCCAACAAGAAACCAGTTAAACAGTCGGTGAATGTCATTACTGTTAACTCAAAAAGCTGAGCTCTTACTATTACTATAGGTACTGGTGCAACAGAGATAAGTAAAACATGTTTTCATGTATATAAAGCCTCTTTTTGTTTAAAACAGATTAATAAAAGAGTATTTAAACATATACAGTACCTGTTTTACTTCCTGTGCCTTTATGGCCTTGTATGGTTTCATTTGATGCTGCCTCAAGAAACGACACCCTCACCCAGACCTAAACCCTAACATAACCTTTTCATGTGGCATCTAAAATGACATGCAAAAGGTTTAAAATCCATGTGTCCCATGACATGGGACACAAAAAGCAATGTGCCATTTGCATGCCATCCTGTGCTTCAACGTTAATTCTCAACCTTAGAAACGCTAGTTGCCATTTTTTGATTGTTTGAGAGCTTTCAACCTTTTGGCACAGCCAGAAATATTGTCAGATTAATCCAAAAAGTGGCTTTACCTTTTACTTGACTTACCAAGCTATTATCAAATGTCACAAAATGCCATATGACTCTCTGTGAAAACTGAGTTTTTCTTTGAGGCTATTATAGCATACCCTTAAAGCTTGATTTATACTTCTGCATTGAATCTATGTAGAGCCACTGACATAGCCTACGTGGTTGATGCCTTTGCCAGGATTCATACTTAGTGTGCTTCCAGTTGATTCGAAAAATGGCAGCAGAAGAAGAAGTAACCAAAAATGCGTAGGAGTAAACAATGGTACTGAAGGGGCCCATCACAGTTGTTGCAGGTTGCGTTGATGTGACATGTAGTTAGATTTCTAGGGAGGTGCATGTTACAGCCTTGGATTGAAGTCTTTTTCATTCAAGATGTGTGACAGAGTGAGTGTTCATCAAAACAGATAATTTCTATTTTTTCTTCTAACCCTACATGTCCCCTACAGAAGCAGCTCTCACGAGTTCCCAGCTTGCCCAACACATCAAAAAATGCTATAAAAGTCTTTGATGCAGGTCAGTTTGGTTTGTGCCTTAAATGACTGTCCCTTAAAGGTACATACACTGCTTGTTATCATGGTGACTCTACATCAGCTGGTCTCGGATCAGAGGTCCTGTGTTGTGGATTATCCTTCAGTGGTGTTCTGTATGTGAAGCTGAACTGCAGGTTTAATCAGAAAACAAAAAAGAAACAGCGCAGCAAGAGCAATGAAGATGAATGAATCATTTTCTCTCCCTTTTATTCATTTATCACTTCTGGAGAACAGTACACTTCCTTCTTTCAAAGAGAAGAAGTTGTGCCTGTTCATATCAAGGTTTTAAATTAACAGTGAATGATCAGGGGAAATGTTATTATTGATTAAAGAAAAAAAACTATGAGAATAAGATACGTAAATACTGTTTATCTATGTAGAAGCATGCCATTGATTATCACAGAGCCCATCATGTGTCTTATTGTGAATTATAAAAACAGATTTCTAGCTTGTGTTTGAGGATCCAATGGGCCCTGAATGGTAACAAGAAACAAATGAGTAAGAGAGAAACAAATAGAAAGCACACTTTAAGTGGTTTTTCTGTAAGTAAGAAGACAAAGGTGAGAAAGAAATATATGAAGGCTTTTCAGATGACCTGTCCAGATTTCTGACCGCCGTGCTGGAGGTCCTGAGCTTGAGAAGAGCAGAGGAGCTAAAACCTGAGTGAATTTCTAAAAAAGGCATTAGTAAAATTCAGCAGTGTACAATAGTTCAATCAGGACCAGCACCCTTTCCTTCTTACCCCTTTCTTCCTCGCTCCCCCTCCTCCCAGATGATTCTCTCTCTTATCAGGAAGGAGAGATGGCTGCCGGTGCCGTTAGCCTAACAAATCTCGATGTAGCATGCTGGCCCACCACCCTCCCAGGACTCTAACACTCCACACGAGTAGGTGTCTTCAAGATCCCTCCCCAGACCAAGAGGTCTGTTTTCCATTTCCACTTATTTATTTATAATTGACTAAGAGTTAAGGAGAGGTCTCGGTACTGTTGAGTGGTTCTAGGCCGGTGAGTGGTTCTAGGAGCTGACGTGGCATAGTACAAGTGGTATGCCAGTGACAAAAGCACCATTTACTTAATCTGAGAGGCAGCTGGGTTCTTACAAGATCATGACCACATGAGATCCCTTTATTCCTGGCTTGAAGTTGTGCCTCTCTAGCAGAACAACAATGGTTTGAACCAATCAGTTTCTACTGGTGTGTTTAAGGAGTGATGGCAGTCTTTTAAAGAATACCACTGGTGAAAGTTGATTTGATTTACCAGCTGGCTCTACTCCATCTATCTATAAAGTTAGCCTCATCTCAGTTCTGCCAAGTATCTTCTGAAAGTGCCTGCCTTTTCCAAGCAGCTCCCAAAGATGACTTCCTAGATGGGTTTGTGTAGCAAAGCATTTGGCTCGTCAGGTTAATCTGGTAACCTGACTCAAGGGTATTTACATGTATACCTGGTACTGAAATGTATTCTGGTTTGATTTTGGCCACAGTTTGATTCAATCTCAATATTCAAAGTAGTTTTTGCAGCTTCTCAACAAACATTTTGGATCCTAGGTCAGGGCAAGCAGTGCTGATGTGTGAGCTTTGTTTTCTCCTCATTGCTGAGCTAATGCTACTGTTGATACCTGTAGTACGCTGCCCGGTTGCTGGTGATTGGGTCTTAGTGAATTCTATTCTGGATTCTTGCTATGACAGTGCCACATGTCCCTCAGTTATCCAGACAGGTTAATGTCAGGGGTAAAGTTGTGTCCTTGCTTTTACATATAATATACTGTATATGTTTTCAGTGAATCCTTTACAAGCAAAATATGGATTAATTGCAAAATGTCAAGGCTGTTTTCCTTAATAACCAAAGCAACTGTAATTTATAAGAAATAAGATGAGCGTAAACCAGAAAGAACTCAACTTTTCAATCAGTCACTAATAAGTTGATGTGACATTGAAAAATAACTTTCCTGTAAACTAAGAAATCTTTGGGGTTGTTAATTGGTCTCTCACCATCAGAGTTGTTTATCTGTGTTGCAGCGCTGCTCTTATTGTGGTCTACGTTGTATTGTGCAATGTTCTAACTTCCACAACTGTTGCACAATTAATCAATACGAGTGTTTGCACTGTGAGTAATATTGAGTATTTGGTTAATGAGATTCTTACCCTGGACACGAAACTGTTGACTCAAGGCAACATGGACAGTAAACTTAATTCCTGTAGAATACAGCACTGGTGATTGTTCATTATCACTATCATTGTCCAAATGCACATTATATTGTAAAGCAAGTTTACCATCTGCCTACTTCAGCATCACTAATATGACATTAAGAAAGTGCTTTAATAATCCTCTGTGTGGTTATTTGTTTCCAGGAATCATCTTTGGCCCAGGTGAGGTAGGAAGGATGCCCCAGAATCATTCAGAGTGCACTGGACCAAATCTGGGTGCTGAGGCCGAATCATGTGTCAATCTTGCCAGAGTTCTGTTAACCACACACTTTATAGTCTAAATCTCACCAGTTAGTTTTCGGTGGCTAAAACCTAACCAGCCAATGAAACAAAAGTAAAGAGCAAAAACAAAGTCTGAAACATAACTCTTCCTATTGGGTCTCCCGGTTGACAAATTTGTGACTCAGCCACCGCCACTCCTCCAGCCTCCTTTCCTTCTGCACATCTTTCCCTGTTTGTATGCAGTGTTTTGGGGCATGTTTCTGTCATTTTTGTGCTTTCAGTTTTGCATGTGTCTTTGCGATTGCTGCATTTCTGGACGTGGAGCGTGTTTTCAGTAAAACTGGGCCTATTCTGCTTATTTCCAGCTCCATATTTTTAATCTTGAATTTTACTAGAGCAGCTTTGTATGAGTCACAGTTCAAAATAATCCTTATTTATGCCTTGGTGCAGCCCCTCACTTCATCCTCTGTTTGAAACAAGTCATTTTAGCTCCTCCCCCATTAAGGCAATCCTTTGTTTAAGCTAACTTTCTTCTGATTGGTTGCCCCTCACAGATATAAGGTTTAAACACAAAGTGGGTGGGGCTTCTGTGCCTGAGATGGCCATATTAGTAATATCCCCTCTGTTTCCCTGCTAGTAAATTACAAAGATAAGAGCAGTCTGCAGCCTGAGCTTTTGGCTTACAGGGATTACAGTACAAACACTGAGGTCATTATTAGAAACTTTGGGCATGTCTAATATGAGCATCCACCATTGGAACAGGAGATATATGAAAGGAAATAATGTAATGTACTACAGGCCTCTGTAATATTGAGTTTGTTGCACAGATAAACTAAAAGAAAAAGTACTTAGAGACATTTGGTTTAAATATCCACATGTTCCTGTGTTTCTTGGGTAAGTGGTGCCATTAAATGAAAAAAAAAAATGTAGAGACAAACCCAGTCCTACTGAAAGACATTCGTTTTAAAGTTGTGTTGACTGTCACAACAAAAGGAAACAAATGGATCTCATTTCATGACTTTACCAGGCTGCTTTTACAGTGTTCAGTGTGTGAGAGAATCTGTTCCATCTGCTCTATGCACATACAATCTGAACCACAATAATTTATAGAAATGGATTTACAGCATTTTCAGAGAAAGAACAATTATAAATTCGCTGTGAGAGAAAATGAACAACAGCACTATAACACTGTGATACTGCTGCAAAGTCATTTTCTGCTATTGCATTTATGGATGACTTTCTTTAATGAAGCTGAATATGAAGAAGCAAGTAATGTGCACCAGTGTGGAATGATGAAATATCCAACCAGCGGAAAACCTAAACACACATACACTGACAAACATAGTCCAGCCTTTCTTTCACACGTCATTTTCTATATTCTCACGCACATTCACACAAAAGTTAATTCCTCTGATTACTGATTTACACAAGCAACAACACAACCACACAGGTGGCCCGCCCCAGGCTCTTTTCCCCCCCTTCTCCTCCTACTCAACCAGAGAAAAATGGAGAGGCAGAAAAGCGGGGATGAAAGTGCTAACGTGTGAAAACATAATGGAAGTCAGCCTGAAGGTAAAGACTGGGATTACAAAGTGAATCCAGGCTTGGCAACCAGCTGGAATGCTCATATTTTGCATACACACACTCGATACGCTACCATATTGTGGTTTATGTTCCCATTCGGGGGAAGCTCAAAGCAACGTGGGAAATGTGACGGGCGAGACGTGTTAACTCAGACCGGGCTTAGACACTGGAAAAAGTGTGAATGTTTTAGGGAGATGATAAAGATAAAGCTGTTTGCACTGGCTGTACTCTGTATATCAATACATAATTATCTATCAGTTATATATTGATGATGGTAATAATGGTGAAGTTTAAACAAGTGGCGGTAAATATACCCCATATTTATGATACTCAAAGCTAGAAAAGTACATTTTTCATAGACGAACATAAAGTGCTGTCCAAAAGTCTTGAGCCACTCCTCTTTCTTTATAATTTGCTAAGAAAAACATGTGCAAACAGACATGGAAATATAGTATATAAGGCAAAAACAATTCCAATGAGCCTGAATATTTTGTATAACCACCTTTATTCTTCAAGACAGCCTGAACTCTCTGAGGCAACTTTCTTGTCATTTCTTTAAGCAGTCTACAGGAATAGCTCTCCAGGCTTCTTGAAGGACATTCAAAGCTCTTCTTTGGATGTTGCCTTTTGGTCTGTTCTCTGTCAAGATGATCCCACACTGCTTCAGTAGTGTTGAGCTCCGGGCTCTGGGGAGGCCAGTCCAGGACTGATAGTGTTCCATTGTGGGTTTTTCTATCCAGGTATGCTTTTACTGCATTGGCAGTGTGTTTGTCATGCTGAAAAATGAGGTTGCTGCCAAGATAGTATTGCATGATGGATCAAAATCTGATGGTAACCTTTTTTTTTTTCATAATTCCATCAATTTTGACAAGATCTCCAACACCACTGGCTGAAATGGAGCACCAAACCCTGACAGAGCCTCCACCGTGTTTTACAGATGGCTGTAGACACTCACTGTTGTACCTCTCTGCTGACCTCCTCCGTACATATTGATGATGATTTGAAACAACAGTTTCAAATTTGGATTCATCTCTCCATCAGACCTGTTGCTGCTGACTTTCAGTCCAGTTCTTGTGTAATGCAGCATACCTCAGACTTTTCTCCCGTTTCCCTTCCTTAAGAATGGCTTCCTGACAGCCACCCCTCCACTGAGACCATCTCTGATGAGGCTTCAGTGAACAGTAGATGGATCAACTAAATCACCAGATCTCTCAGGCTCTGTGTCAGGTCTTTGCTGGATTTTTTTCTTATTTCTTAAGGACATGACTTTCAGATATTGTTCATCACTTGTCCAGTTTCCTCAATTTTTTTAAGGACACACTGCACACCATGCTGACATGCCAGGTTTTTGACTAATAGCTCTTTGGGAATCACCTTGTTGATGCAAAAATACTATTTTATGCCTGTCAAACTGTGTTATTTGGTATTTTTCATCAACTAAAGAAATGGTAACACATGATGTGTTTTTGTGACAGGCTGCTAGTATCAAAGAGCCTACAATTTAAAATTGGTTCTTTGCTAAGTTGCCTGTTATGTGTAGACACAACAGTGGTTCATCCCTTGAGTTAGGTGTCTTATTTTATGATTGAATGATCCATAGGTCAGTGTTAAGTGGCTTAAGAAACAAAAAACATTCCTCTGAAAATGTTCAGGTACAACGACTAGACTGAAAATGAGTGAAAAAGCAGCCAATGTCCAAAGAAAAACTTTGAAAGATCTTCAGAAAGCCTGGAGAACTATTCCTCAAGACCACTTTAAAATTACAAGAAGGTCAGCAAAATATGAAAAAAGAAGGGTGGCTCGGTACTGTAGCTAAATGTAACGTTCTGGCAAGTATGAACACTACGTTTACCAAGTCCTAAACACTGAGTGTTCAGTAGTAAAAAAAATTGGAATGACATTTACAGAGTAGTAAAATCAAATCAAAACATTAAGAGTATTACAGGTAGGGTCGATGAAAGTGTACTGAAGGTCATCTAACAGGCTTGTATGTGTACATCCAAAGCATGCTTATACTATTGTCTGATGCCATCTCCGTTTCCCTGTTAGCCACAAAGTGTCCTGCAGTACTGGTGCCCTGTCACACTGTCAGCTGCTGAGAGTTAGCAGTCCACTTATAGAGACCTACAGAGTCCACATCAATAAGCTAGAGGCCACTGAAATGCTTTCTCCTCTGATGTGGGCGGGACTGTATTGTCTCTATAGCTAAAAGGATACAGGGGTTATTCAGAGAAAATGGACATGGCTTCTTGCTTTCATTTAGAGGAGATTAAGTATGATTTGGACTATGGACACTAATGTATAGTTTATTTGATGATGTCTGAAAAATTATTTGCAGGAAAGCAGACAACCTTTTTTTTTAATTTTGAAATGTTGGTGGGTATATGAGAGGAGTGGGAAACAGAGAAAGGTTGTCTGTTTGTATTTTTGCTCATCCTAAGAGTTCTAAAAGTTAAAAAGTTTTTGGTACTTTGGGCCAAATATAATGAAGCTGCCATGGGTAGCTTGCTGTGTGCACTGTGCCTGATAAGTGTACATACACGAGGCAAAGAGAGTGGGAGGAAGGAGGTCACCAGGGGCCCTCGGCAGATTTTTTTTTCTTTTTTTTTTACTGGGGCCCCTTGGCCAAACAAGCTATTCCTTGAGTCTAAATAATTCAGTTTTTCATTGGAACACAGTGTTTTATGGGGATTCTGTTTCAAAGACAAGTATTATTTAACTATTAGTTTTTAAGCAGCCATCTCCATAAACACAAACCCTTTCACTTCCATTCAAATACAGTTTTTGTTTTGTTTGTTTTTTTTAAACATGGAACATGTTTAATATATGATTCTTTGGCTACCCACCCATACCTCCATAGGAACAAAGACTGGCCAGTAAATCAAAAGCTTTGCCTTCACACTACAGGCTCCACATCATTGCAGATGCTGCACCAGTCCATCTGCTGATTTCCTCCTCCACTCTCCCCCTACTTGTGAACAAGACCCCAAAATAGTTGAAACTCGTCCACTTGGGGAAGCATCTCTTGCCCAACCCGGAGTCGGCAATCCAACTTTTTCCAGCTAAGAACCATGGCCTCAGACGATGCTAGATCTAATCCAAGTCACTTCAGACTCAGTTTGATGTCATCCCTCAGTGAAGACGTGATCCTGAAGCCACCAAAGAGTATGCCTTCCTCCCTTTGGCTGTCCCACGAAATTCTGTTCATAAAAGTTACAAACAGCATTGGACTCCACCAGGGCTACCCTCTGTCACTGACTCTAACTGGAAATGGGTCTGACTTTTTGCCTGCAATGCGGACCGAGCTCACACTCACGAAGGTTACATCATGTTCAATTCAATTCAATTCAGTTTTATTTATATAGCGCTAAATCACAACAACAGTCGCCTCAAGGCGCTTTATATATTAGGGTAAAGACCCTACAATGTTGTGTAAGACTTGAAACAAGCAACTGAGAACAAAAGTCATCAGGAAAGTTAAACTGAGGTCACAGATCAATGAAGAGCAAGCTCCTTTTCTCATAGACTTCTGTACAATCAGACTTCTTTATGCAGCCAGAGGAGTCGCCCCCTGCTGGACATTAGAAAGAATGCCGGTTTTATGCACTTCACTTTTCACACCCAGAAGCTCCATCCTTCTTATATACATAGTCGGGAAATGCAAAGGATGAGTAAATGCATGGGAAATTAGTAAATAATTGCAGGAATATAACAGCACATACATAAATGTGTCACATATGTTTTATTTATACTTTACTCTGTGAATTCTTATAAACATCGCCAAGGACGCGATGAATAAAGAATAAACACGTGACCTCGCCCTTCACTCCGGTTCATCTCTGATTAAATCTGAGGTCAAACTTTCAGAAGTGGCACACTGTCTTATCTTCCATTATCTCCACCGCCATGTGAGAGTTATGACCCATGGTAGCTGACAGCTTTCACAACAATAATAACACATAACTCAGTCTGCAGCCTCCCACCTCTCTCCCCCTACCACTGTAACTCCCTCTGTCTCCCACAAAGAGCCATAATATCCCTTTCTAAACAGGAAACAGACACAATGCGAACATATGCCTTTATGTATGCTTGGATGTACATCCCTGTGCGCCTCTGTTTGTGCAGAATATGAAATGCATTACTGCTAGATTTCTGCCCGCATGGGGGATCTGCAGTCAGTGTGTCATCGCAAAAATATCCAGTTTATTGAGTTGAAAATCGACCATGAGTGAGTGCACTTAGCCTTTGTGGAGAGACGGAGGGAGGAAATGGTAAAATGCGCATTTCCCTCCATGGTTTATTTATCTTTTGCCTGCCTCTGGGATGCTCTGCTACATTGCCAGAAGCATGTATGTTAAAAACCGACTCCCACCACTCACGGACAAATAAACAGTCCGAGTAAACAGAGAGCACGGCTGACCACGAATCCACAAACACTGATGCATATACATGAGGATAAAGTGGAAACCAGCAGGGAGCACATACTATAGGACCCACACATAAAGCCTTTCATACAACAGCACCAACAAATCAATGACCACATGATTCTGATTACTGATTGATTGTATTATGGCTGCAGAATTGTTGTGTTTGTTATATTAAAGCCACAAATAGGCGCTCTGACCCAAGTATTGATGCATTCAGGAGGCATTTCTAAATGCCAATTGATGAAGCTGTAATTTCCTACTTTAATCAGACGAGTAATTGCTACCTCAAGATTCATTTCAACAAGAAGGGGCTGAGGAGGAATTAAAAAAAAAGTTTAACTCTTCTATTTCCCCACCTTGTCGTTAATTCAGCCAGTATACAGAATGATTACGCAGGCTGGAAGGAAAGAGAAGGAGAACGCATGAAAGGGATGATGGATGAGGCGTGCAGAGCGACTAATTTGTGACCGGCTGTTCACACCTCTCGGCGGAGGAGGCAGCCCTGCTGTGTGAGCCGTGTAAGGTTCTGATTGCACTGATGTTATTGAAGTGACGCTCTCTAACTCACAACACCTGGACCCTCTGCACCGGCTGGCCTCCAGGCCTCACTGCAGGCCAAGAGGAGGCAGCAGGGGTGGAGGTGACGGTGTCTTGGCAGGGCAGGACTGATGTCTCTCTGGCCAGATCATGAACCCGCTTGCAGCTTGACATCCCCTGCTTAAATTTACAGGCACCTTGGAAGTACACATTTTTAGCCATCAACATGCAGCAACACTGGAAAGGTGTCTGATTGTTAAAACCAAGCAGCAACCTGTGAGGCTGAAACATGAAACCGACCCTGAGGGGCCAAAAACTGCAGTTCCTCTAATGGCCACTTGAGGCCAGTTCCAGCAGTGCGTCAGTCCCCATAGACTCCCATGTTAAAAATGTCCAGTTTTACAGCTGAAATAAACATGTTTACAGCCTGATACAAAAACTGTTTTGGTGTCTGTAGCTAATTTCCTCCTTCATAACAACTGTTAATGCCTAAAGTTAGGGGTGTGGCCTCTTTGACTGACAGGTGGATGGCGACAAAGGCAGATGTAGCTGCTAGTTGTCTGCTAGGCTTCACCTCAGCTAATTGGAGTCCCTGAACTGGACCTCTGGACCGTGTTTGTGCTGTTGGAGCCTTTTGGAGCATTTTTCTGACAAATAACATGGCTTGCTGTGCAGTTAATTGCACTAATGGACCATGGACATTAGAGGAACTGCGGTTTTCAGCATTGGCTTCATATTATCACCCCGGAGGTTGCTGCTTGGATGGACTTCAGCTTCCTGAAGAGGTCAAAACTCCAGCAACAGTTACAGCATACAGAAAGAACTTCATCAGTGGACAGACATGTTTCAGCTCTTGGCTTCATTGGGGTCATTTTGTCATTAGCCTTCTGCAGAAGGGAGTGACTCAAAAAGTTTGTGTCCATGGTGGGAAGGGTTAGCCACTCACTGATATTTTTTTCCTTGGTTGATGCTTACAATTATCTTAAAGTAGTGAAAAATGTCCCCAGATTTTCCCAGAAACCTGTGTGACATTATCAGCCTTATTCCAAAGGCTTTCTGCCTATGATGAAAAAATCTGAAGGAATGCAACAAGATGAAAATGACAAATGTTGAAATTTTCTGCTTGAAACATGACCGAAATGATTAACTGATTGAAATTAATTATGTCGATTAAACTTTCATTCTCTTGCTAGTATAGTTAACGCTTGAGTTCCTTTGTTACAATGACGTGTAAGCAATGTGGTTTACCTTGATTCAGTTCCATGGGAAACATCCTGATGCCATCAATCAAAGCAGGTTTTATTCTGCAGCTGAAAATAGTCACCAACAAAGGCATCCTCACCGAGTAAGGACAGTTCTCAGCTGTTAGAGGGAGGAGAGTTTTTTGTAAATGAAACTATACATTTGTAAACAGCTTGTAAGAGATTTACAGGAACCAGTGAGCTTGGAGCTTCGAATCAGGGCAGGGAATACAGGAAATTAGAAGGGATGACTGAACACAGTGTTGGCTTTGGTGTTTTCATGAAATTCTTCATAAGAACAGCCTCATTCTTCAATCCAAAAGAAATAAAAAAAACTCCCAAATTCTTTGGCGTGGCAACGTCAAATCATATTTTGATATATGCTAAACCCAAAAATCAATAAATGTCTTTTAAAACGTAAAATGTACCACATCCACATGCACGTAGTGGAGCTACTGTGGACCACTAAAAGAAGAACTAATCTAACCGGTGTTCCATCCAGTTTTCTGAAAACTTTTGGGCAGAGATGTGCTGTCCAAACTATCCTACCACAGCAGCTTCATGAATGCTGCATGAAGTTTTACAGTTGCAGTTTTACAGTTTTTCACTAAACTGATTGTTTGGATAAAGTCCACCTCCTTTATACAGGTAAAAAAATGGCTTTGACCCTGATGATCAAATACTTTACATCCATGAGTTGCAGGAGTACATTTTTTTTAATACATATACATAATTTAAAGGTTTTTATTGGCATAAAATCCTGCATAAGTGGGTCTAAAGACTATGTCCATCCATCCACTGAAGATAATCAGTCAGCTGTTTTGCAACTACTCTTTCAAGAATTTTAGAAATAAAAGGAAGGTTAGAGATCAGCATATAATTAGCTAAGACAGCTGGGTCAAGTGAAGGCTTTTTAAGTAATGGTTTAATTCTTAAGTCTTAAAGGCCTGTGGTACATAGCCCGTTAATAAGGATAGATTGAGTATATTTAAGATTGAAGCATTAATTAATGGTAGGACTTCTTTGAACAATCTTGTAGGGATGGGGTCCAATAGACACGTTGATGGTTTAGAGGAAATAATTATTGAAGTTAACTCAGAAAGTTCAATCGGAGAGAAAGAGTCTAAATAAGTATCTGTATTTTTGAAAGTTGCCGTAGATAATACATCTGTGGGATGGCTGTGAATATTTTTTTCTCTAATGGTTAAAATTTTATTTGTGAAGAAATTCATGAAGTCATTACTAGTAAGAGTAAAGGAATGTTTGGCTCAACAGAGCTCTGACTCTTTGTCAGCCTGGCTACAGTGCTGAAAAGAAACCTGGGGTTGTTCTTGTTTTCCTCAATCAGTGAGGAATAGTAAGATGTCCTAGCTTTGCGAAGGGCTTTCTTATACAGCAACAAACTATTTTTCCAGGCCAGACGAGCGCCTTCTAAATGAGTGCAATGCCATTTCTTCTCCAGCTTACGAGTTATCTGCTTTAAGGCACGCGCTTCTGAATTATACCACGGGGTAAAGCTCTTTTGATTTGAAGCTCTCTTTTTCAGAGGAGCCATAATATCCAGCGTGATACACAGAACTGAT
>VUQI01013345.1:2520-13202 GCA_015106735.1 Paratilapia polleni
ACTACTTCTTTACTACTCCACATCTAGCCTGCTATCCGTGCACTGCTCCGTGAGGCTGACGTGGTTTGGTTGCTCTGCTTTTTCAGCTCACATTGTGTCATCCCTCATTACCTCCAAATGCCAATAAAAGAGTCCAATCTACTGATTCCTTTTGAAGTATAGAAATGGAAAACTGAGCTTTGATACAAAGAGTCAAATCACAAGAAAAGAGAGGAAAGTGAGGGAAGTTATAAGGCTGGAAGGGAACGAAAAAGAAAGCTTGGGGAGAAATGTATAGACTGAGCAATGGACTGTTTAAAATTTGAGACAAAAAAGGAGGGAGCTGAGAAGTAGATTATGGGTGTTCTGATTTGATTTCTATGGCAGATATAATGATGGTTAGTTTTCTATTCATCTTCCTGGCTCAGTGGGAGCACAGTAGGCAAATCGGGTTTTAGGATCTGGCCAGTGGGCAACGAGGAGGGCTATTAAAGGATCATTACCATCTCCTGCCATTACGGAGCTGTTGCTCTGGAGGAATTACCTTGGTAATGAGACCAACCTGAAACTGACTGCTTGCAGCAAGCCTGACGTACATTACATGGGCACACTGTGACACACACCTACACACATCCAGACAGACTATTTGGATTGATGGTGCTTGCTCTTAGTTTCTCGCACGCCAGTGTGAGCAGATGCGCATGCACGTAGACACCCACAATCCCAACATATTGCTTGAGAAGGTGCGTAGGAGTCCAATTAATCCTTTTGACAGTTGTTAGTGCACTTGACATTACCAGGATGCCACTTGTTTTCTTTCATTTCATTTACCCCCTCGTGCTGCTCTATCTGTGTCCGTGTATTTGCTCCCTTTCACACATTAAAATGCTCTTTGACACTGTGCCTCCTCTGTGCACTCTGGGGCTTGTGAGCTATGAGCAGTCATTAACCTGAAATGCTATCTTAGAGACACATACACTTTCTGACAGCAGCGAAGTCTTTTTGCTGTTGTTCCACTGTGTAATGGAGGGTAAAGGGGAAACAATTAAAGTAGTAGACACTGTGCTATCTTATAAAGAGAAAAACTTGCATATTGTATTGACTTTGTTGTGTTTTATTTTGACTTTAAAAGTAAGCTGGTGCTGTGAATATTTTAAAAGAAATATCCTCAGTAAACAAAAGCCTTGTTAGCACACAATTATTTAAGTTACTCTTAAAATGATATTTCACCCAAAAGCTGTCTTCAGAGCAGCAAATAACCTCCGGGTCTGGAAGAAGACTGTTACTGGTAGTGTCTGTGTTGTCTATAATGGATACCAATTATGTCATTGGGAAAATGAAATGAATTACTTCAGTCTTCCCTGCAGCATAACACAGACTGTTCCTTTCCATCTGTAAGCTCTGTATGTTCAAAACACTCATTATCCACTAGATCTACAGGGCTACAACAAAGGGCAATATCATGACCATTTCATGTAATGGCTTTAATTTTAGTGTTTGGAACAGGAAAAGTACACTTCACCACTGGAATCCATTGTATTTTGACCAAAACTACTGTAATTAAATGAGACTAAAGAACAGTACTGTAGACAAACTAGGTCTCACCAATCAGAGTCATCATGCTGTTATAGAAGTCATTAAAACGGGTTCTTGCTCAAACAAGAATACAAGAGGCAAAGGCATATTCACTGAAATGTCATTGGCATTGTATGCATACAATCCTGCGTGTCCAAATGATGTTGTGTTTGGAACCATAAAGATAGCTGCTGTATCTATCAGCTTAACATGTACAAGAGGGTGCACACATAGACACTCACTAGTATTCACAGTGGCTTTCCAAGGGCAGAGCCCATTCCAATTTTACGGTGGACCTAAAGACACGCTGTGGGCAGCAAGGGCTTTGGCCAGAAAGACTTTATAGCATCATAAACACAGTTATACCCCATCTCACCAACATAAATACATGCTGGAGAGTTCCCAAGAGGACAGCTTTTAAGTCACACCTGGACTCAGAGAAGGGAGGCGGCATTCCCATGAGGAAATAAGGGGAAGATGGTTTATGATACTGTACTGATTTACTGTGACAGCAATTATTTTGTCTCAGCATAATCCCACACACATTAAAATTTCCATCTGTGATCCATATGATGCCTGCATTTTGAATTTCATCCTTGATCACAGTTCAGTCCTGTTCCCTTAGTGGTACCATATTTGTGTCTCACTGCCACTGTGCCACATCTGGGGCAAAGAAATGCAAATATAATTTTACTGTCATATAAAAAGTAACAAAGGCAACAATACTGGATGGCTTCTGCCCATGTAAATAAGCACTTGTACACCCAGAACTGTTTTTTCAAATTAAGGACCTTGCTTGTGATAACAGGCTGTTAAACAGAAGTGTGAGGAAATCAGGTGAGAGGTAAAATAAAGGGCAGTCTCTGTGTTTGCCTCAGGAAGACAGAAATCTGGGGGAACAGTGTCAGTCTGAGCTACAGCTACAGTGACATCATCCACTACTTTGTAAAGTCCTCTTTTTAAAGATTTGACTTTAAGTTTATGGTGGTCATTATCTTTATTATTATTATTATTATTATTATTATTATTATTATTATTATTATTTTTAACCAGAAGTGAGGGCTATACGAGAGGGCTATACTAGAGAGCAACCCCTCAGCAACAGCCCCTCCTGCGGGTGGTGGGTCCACAGGAGTTCAATTTCAGTTATCTAAATTGTCAAATGAACAATCATCATCAGTGTGCATCAGTGCAGATCTTTGGTATACATCAAATCTGCCATTCTGCTATAGAAGCTAGGTAAGTCCATATGCAAAACAAGGGAAAAGTACTTAATGAAGAATCTACAGTCTGACCTGAATTTGGCTTCTTTTACATAACCAACACTCATTTGCTCTCTTATTCACAGCCTCTGCCATCCTAGCTCTCTCTCTCTGAGATGCACTAACACTTAGGCAGAGATTTACATACACAGAGTGGAAAAAAGGGATTGGAGTGTGAGAGCAGGGTGGAGAGAGATTCAGTGTTTCTCAGAAGCAGACTGAGACAGAGCGCTTCACTCTGTCAGTGTGAAACCAGCCATTCAGTCTGATAGGCGTCAAGCATGATAATCCCAAAGGAGGGCAGAGATGTATGTGTGAGAATGAGTAAAATGCTGTGTGTGCAATCTGGTCTGCAGACTGGTATAAACAGTTAGGTGAGAATAAGCGTATGCAGCGCATGGGGGAAAGCATTATCGGCATGTGAGATACGCAGGTCAAAGCATGAGTATAATTTTACTTTCATGTGTCCATGTGTTGGCATACATCTCAGTGTTTTCATGAATCTGGCAGATAGTGATTTGCACGCAGTGTGAAAATCTATAATGATGAGGTTGAGCTGTGTACCTACAAGGTGATTTATGCTAGGTGCTGCTCAACACTAAGACATTAAAGAGCAAAAACTTCACATGAAGCTAATCCACCAACACTTTCCCCAACTTTTCAAGAAATAATATTTTAAGTTTCTAAGCCCCTCGCTCTGCAACACACTAGTGGTATGGATCTAGCGGAGGAAATTGGATTTCTGTAGTGCTTAGGAATTCAAGTGAACATGACCAGCTTGTACATTTCCAAAAGTCCTCAAGAGTATGGCTGGCAGATGCTCTCTATAGTGGAAAAAATAATAATAAGTCACCTGGCTTGTTTGGAGATGTCCTTGTAAATATCCCCTCTCTTGCTATTTATCTCTTTCATGCCCCACAAGAGTGGAGCAGGTGCGGTGTATTGCTCAAACACGACAAAGCACCATGGAGCACCGAGGTGTGCATTGTTTGCTCTCTCTCTCTGCGTGCCTTCCAGCCATGCAGATAGTGAGTCCCCCGTGATGTCAGGCAAAGCAAAAGGTTGTTTGTGACATAAGCACTGATCCACACCACCACCGCCATCATCCCATCCTCTCTCTCCCTCACTCTCTCTCTTTAAGCCCTGTGGTTCCTTTACTCACACCTCTCTGCATGTCTGTGCTCCTGCCGTGTTACTACATAGCAGATGTTTGGTTTGCGTCTGATGACTCCAGAATAATAACATGTGCTTAAGTTTAAAAATAGTGTTTATTTGCCGCGATGTGGATCAGTTTAAGCCACACAGCAGGTTTTTAAAATGTCTTTTTTTCCCCCACTTTTGAAAAAGTCACACATTTGTCCTCTAAGTGTTGTTGCTGGCTTTATTGTTATGGAAATTGAGTACTATTATCTTAAATCCTCTAATTCCAAAGGCCCTTTACTGTGATCTGATAAAACAGAATCAAACATTTGCAAGCACCCCTACTTACAAACATTTGATCTAACCCGCTCTTGGTTTTCATATAAGATTTGCTTGGACAAGAAAATGCAGAACAAGATAAGGAAGCCTTTTAAGACTATAGGGATGCTCTCCACCTGCCAGACTGTCTTCTTAGGGAAAGTGGGAACAGTGCCATCTAGTGAAATGTATGTATATGCATGGTGTTTAAAGGATTTGAGACTTCTTTATTGACTTTCTCAGACAACATGGAACAAATGAATGGACATCAGAAAGTATTTTCCTTATACTTAGATCCTTTATATCCTCAAAGACCAGGCAAAGTGGAAAAAAAGCACACACAGTCATTTGAACATTGCCACAAAGAGCTGGGAAAGGCAGTTTATGCTGCCCTTGAGGAGAACATCCCACTGAGACTCGATGTAGACATAATGTTGACAATGTGTGTTCCTTTGTAATCCAATTACCCCGCTGACCCAGACTGCCCACACGTCTACCTTGTTAATACACCAGCAGAAACCACCAGGTAGTTCACATCCTTTAGGTCACACTGCTAATCTAATACACTCAAGATAATTTCATTTTGACCCCTGACCTCTGACTGATTACTTAAACTATAAGACACCCTTTTGGGAAAGGTGTCCTCATCAATAAGCCTGACAGGGAGCGCATCAGGTAGAAGCAAGGGGGTTAGGGGTGAGGTTTATCATGGGAAAATCAATCTAAAACCAACTAATAAATTATTTCACTCTCAAAAACATTCACTGAGACACACTTTGCTCTTGGATTCATGGAAAAACAAGACATAATACCTGTGAAGTCATTCCATGAAAGACAAACAGTGTCCTTTTTTGGTGAATGGTTGTTGAATAGCGTGAGGAGGGATGAGGGTGTAATCCAGGGTCAAGGATGGATATTTGTGGAGTGTCAGTGTGGATAATGGCTAGTGAGAAGTCAAGAACCGTTTAATTTGCTCTCCCATTTACCTAATTTAAGACCTCCATTTAGATTTTGTCTTTTGGGGCTACTTAAGATAATTCTCCCATAATTAAACTGGACTGTGTCAAATTGAAAACCCATTACATTATTTAAGAAATGATACCTCCTAAATACAAATGTGGTTACACATGACTGAGCAGCCCCTAAAGGCGGATGTGATGCTTTGTTTAGCAAACATAATGCATAAAATAAATAAAATATGAAATTATTCCCCAAGATTCAGACATCCAGAAAAAAAATGATCAGTGAGATAATCTGTGAATCAATCTATGACTCCAGTATACAGATTGCTAAAATCTCCCATGAGTCTTTTAGATAAGATGTGTATCTTAAGAAATATCAAATAAAAAATGACCCTTTTAGTGATTCTCCCATCTATGAGCCTTTGCTCTTTTAAACTGTTTGCATTAAGCGTAACCGTTAGATAAATGAGTACAATGAACCAAATCCTTTTCAATTTAGAGAAAATATCAAATCATGCTAAGCTTAGTGGCAGCAGCACTTAAACTGTGAATTGCATTCTATAATGTTTGATTCTCTTACACACTAAAGAAGGGGGGCTTGGCTCACTTGACCATTCACTGCGAGGCTGAGGCCTTGGTTTCACATAAAGCACACACTGGAGACAACCGCTGCACAGGATTACTGACAGGAAGTGATCAAACAAGTGTATTATTCATGCCATGCGTCTTAATGTGTGGATGTTATTGTGTCCAAGCGAGTGCCTGATGCAACCAAACTGGCCTCTGCTCACCAGTCTGATGTCCTAGTCAAGCTGGCAGCAGTGATATGAGTAATGCCCACTATCAGAGAGACGCAGGGAGTGGAACAATTGGCTTGTCAAATAAGAACCAGTTGACAACTTCACAAAGAAGATCAATTATGGTCAGTGTGCTGATCAAAGCACTGACACAAGTGTGGCTGTGCGGCTCACGACAGCCAGAGCACAACTTGCTTGGTCATGTAAAAGCATTCTAATAGTCTCGGCCTTGGTGGTTTTACGCTCTAAACGACCACCCCTGATTGCATGACGAATCATTAAATGATATGATGAGCATATTATAGTGGTAGCTCGGCTGCTTAACCATCTGCTGAAAAACACATTTACACCTTAGCTCAGGCTGATGTGGCAGGAAATGGAGGGAGGGGGCATCCTATGATAACTTGATCTAGGTATTAAGAGTTAAGGTGAAGACAAATTCAAAGAGCAGTTCGCTGCATTGTAATGGTACTGACTTACAGTACCATTACCCCCCACCCCTGGCCCCACAAGAATCCTCTGTCCCAAGTAGATGAGGCTAGCACTATAATGTGATGGCATTACAGGCAGGAGATGCGATTACCAGATCTTAATCGACTGTAATTCACCTGTCATCCCTGTCCTTAATATGCAGCTGCTGTGCTCCACTGAACCCAGACACCAAATGACACTAGCACCTGACGTTTGATCCAACTCATGGACATTGATGTTTCTTAATTATTGAGACAATGGAGTGAGAAGCAAAATGAGCTAATGGGGAAAATAGTAGCCAGACGGGTTAATTTGGGGTTCATCAAATTACTGCGTGAATTAGAGCGATGTTGTAAATTACAACAGGCCAGTAATGAAGAAATGGAAACTTAGAGAAAAAGGAAGCTTTCTGCAGCACCAGCAGAATATACCTCTACCCAGATAATTAAATAAAAGCACAGCCTACAAATTAGAAAGCCCTTTGTATTCTGAAAAGAGAAGCTATTCTGTGGGCTGTAAAAATGGGAATGACCTGTGCATGGCCTAAAGGGGAAGAGAGGAAAAAGGACAGATCTCTGCTGTGCAAACCTGTGAACAAGCACAGAGAGCCAGGGAGAGGGGACGAAAAAGAAAAAGGTTGTGCACCAACACGATAGAGTTGGTAAATAGAGAACAATAGTAGGGTGTATTTTATTGGGAGTAGGTAAGGGCTGGCAGAGGCAGGGAAAGCGATAAGCTAAAGAACTGGAGAGAAGTGGAGGTGAGCAGGGGTGAGACAAATTTCACTGCACCCCATTTCTCTCTGACATTCTTCAGCCCATCTCCTGAGCCCATCCATCTTGGATGACAATAGCACCCTGATTTGCATACCAAAAACGCTTTCCAATATGCGCCTTCCAAGTTGTTGTGAGAGATTAGAAAATATCGACAATTATTGACAAACCCAAAAGCGTGGGCAAAATTCCATCCGGAATATTGCATCTACCATTTTATTTTCTTATTTTCTTCCTTCTTATGAGGCCACATTATTGACTCGAAAATCTGATTGCTGCTGCCGAGGCTTATGAGCAGAGTTGGGGAGGTGCGCAGATTTGGCTTGTTGTCGAAGTGGCTGTTGGTGTGCTTTGGATTTGGTGTTTTGCTGTTATTGCTTGTTTGTGCATATTTCCCAATGACACAGACTTTAATTAAGATAAGCATCACTTTGGTACCCCGCATGGCTCTACTGTGGGGCCTGTGCAGATTAAGGCCAGGTCTATACAAACCCCATGTGATCAGTTATTCTGCTTATGGGCAAACCTTGTGATTACAATGATAAATGCATGACATAAAAGAGAGGATGGGGATGGAATACAGCATGCAAGAATTAAAGGGCCTTGGAACAATTGCTGAGATATTAAGCAGCATCATCAGTCCAGAACTCATGAAGAGAGGAGCAGGAAATGAATGCAGTTAATTGAATAAGACAGACACCATAAGGGAAGGCAGTTATTAAAAATCCAAACTATTACACAGGCTCAAATATGGAATCAGCACCTGGAACAAACTGGGAAAACACCTTTTCATAAAGAAAACCATTCATAAAGCAGATATTCATTGTAGGAAAAGGGGTCATTCCAGCAGATAAGTCTTTGCCTATAGATAGAAGTGGTACAAGGGAATCATAAATGTCCTTAATGTCCTACCTCCTGACTTTAAAGTTACTCAGAATTCCTCACTGTGAGGCCAAAGAATTTGTTTAGAGGTGCAGATTTTCCTTAATTCTACAACAGAACAATCTGTGGTCCCCAGCTAATTAAGTTTCTCGTGTCCTGGCTATTTGTTGTTGCTTAATGAGAGCACTCGGCACCCCTCCTGAGTCCTTTACTGTAATTAATGGACAATGGGAAGATGACATGATGAAGGATAAAGAGCAGGAAGAAGGTAAAGTGGAAACTCGTCCTGTCTGGTGACCTGCCCTCACGAGCTCTCTCCCTTACTCCTCTGTCTCTCTCTCTCTCTCTGTCTTTGTATTCCTCTCTTGACTGGCTGCTCTTTTTCCAGTAGGCTGTTTGACAAGCTGCCAGTTCTAATGCCCTCAGTGCAATGTCCCTTGTCAACTCCCATAAACTCTTATATCTATCAGAGCTTCCTCTTAACAAAAAAAGAAGCTTCCATTATCAAAGTGATTAAAAATGATCTTTAATTCCAGGGACAACCAAGGGTACGGTGAGTTTAGACAAAAGAGCCACTGGCAATAAAGTTCCACATCTGCATATCTTTATTATATTCTTTTTTTTTTGTAACCTGCATCTCCGCGTCAAGGTTTGTCTTTTCTCCATCAGTGCTCCCTCTCTCTGTTTCTCGATGTCTCTCTGTTCCACATCGATGAGAAGTGTTCAATGTTGATACAGTAGTGTACACGGATCAATTGATCACGCTGACCCCGACACCCAAATGTAAATGCTGTTGTTAGATAACAGCTTATGGAAAGTCCACTCCATCACATAGATTTGGAAACAGGGGCTTTAAAATATTCAGACTTTGATAAAATAACCTTCCATTTGCACATATAATTACATAAATAATGGACTGCACATTATTATTAATCAATATGCTAATTATGGCATTAGTTGACATTAAATAAAATCAAAATATAATCACTAAATATTATCTTTTACATACCAAATTTGTAATTTTGCATTTAATTAAAATCAAGGAAAGATGCAATATCATCATCTCTGAAACCTCCTACCAAGGTGAGATAAAATTGCAGGGGATATAAATGTGATGTAGTGCAGCGAATAAAAGTTGTGGTGGTGGTGAAATACCTTAAGAGCATAACTCTGCCATGCATCAAAAGTACATGCTGTCAAACTTGTTAATTTAATTACCTGAGTTGTGTTGGGGATTTTAAATGGCCGGGGAGGTAGTTAGTCTCCGTGCCAGTGGAGGCCACCTCGGTGTCAGCCGGCTCCCCTCATTGGCTTCCTCGCTTCCTGTGCAGATACAGTGCCAGGCCTTTCACAAGCACTGCCTCAATTACAGTTACAAGGTGGCAGCGGTCGGGGGTGTGAAGAGGAAACGGAGAACCAGAAAGGTAAGGTAAGGGAAAGAGCAGCTACCAGAGAGAAAAAGAGGAATAGTTTTTGGATGAGATTTTTGAGCAGGAAAGTGAAATGCAGGAAAGCTAAAATGCCATGACAGGCTTAATTAGAACCATTACAGAGTGGCCATCTGGGGTTCACAAGGTTGTCTCTTACTCACAGCAACAGAACATGATTAATGAAAACCCACAAAGTGTTGAGTACTAATGTTTAATGCAAAAAAAGAAGGGTGTGTTAAGAGTACATCTGACACAAACAAGAAATGGCAACTGGCAATGTGCAGCTTGAGTGCAGAGCACAGCAAAAGCAAATCACAATTTTTTTTAAATAGTCTTTCAGATGAGAAATTGATCAGCTGGAAAAATGCATCCAGTAGAAGACTTCTTAGGCAAGGGATGAAGATTTGCTAAGAGAAGATGGAGGACAGACCGTTGTTTACTTTCTTTGGAGAGATGAGAGTGCAGGACAGGATGGGGACGGGACGTGATGAATTCTCCTAAAGAGCAGCAATGGACATCAGACAGAAAATGTGATGAGGCACAAAGGCCTCCCAGCGCATATCAAACAGATGATTTCAGCCTGAGTGATGTTGTCTTGGTATTATCGACTATATGGTAAGACTGAATGATAATACCAGCGGCTGGAGAGGAGGACAGGTTAAAAAGAAGTACATGGACAAATCTGTGACTCCGTATCTAATGCATACCAAATTCTTTGTTCTGCTTTCGAGTTTCACACTCTCTAGGCTTGCATCTATCATTCTCGCTGTCTGTTTATCTCACCTGTTTGAGTGAATTCCAACCTCAGGTGGTTCGCAGACTTTGTTTTGCATTTGTCTGATTTTGCATTAGCACTCTCTGAAGTACCACAACAACAAGTACAGCTTTTACTTTACCTCAGCTCAATGTCAGATATTAAAATCATGTATCTTTATTTCCCACTTTGATGCCTGCCAATAGCTATAATGTATATAACTCTAATTATTATTATTAGCATGCCATCTTATGCTTGTTTAGTCTTTTTAAGTCACTCCTTTTAGCTTCTGAGTAAGAATTAAAAGGGGACCTATTAAGGTCATTTGAAGGTCAATAC
>VUQI01013348.1:1531-16577 GCA_015106735.1 Paratilapia polleni
TTTAAATCTCCATAGCAGACTTATTGACTGACTAACTGACGGACATAGTGACAGAAAAGCTCAAAGAAATGAAGACAGAAAAATCAAAGCAATTTACTGACTGAGAGCCAGACAAACAAAAATGATTGACAGGTAGTGAAAGGGGCGAGCAAACTTCAACTGGTCTTTGGAAGGTATTTAATAGAATTGAACTGATAGGATACAGGTTCTCTGAGTATGGAAACTCAGATAACCAGCTGGTCCTCAAAAGATGTAAGGGAAAAGGAATAAAGGAAGTGTTCTGCCAGTTCTTATTTAACTCTAAATTGAACTTGTAATCACAGGAAAGTGGTAAATCAGTTGGAAGAGTGACAGAAGATAGAGAGAAAACGACTTGAGGAGAAAATGAGAGGCTGAAGAAACAAGTGCCATTGTCATATGTCAAGCTTGCCTGGGTCACTTTGTCTGTTTTTTGAAGATGCGACAGAGCCACTGACTTAAGCACTGCATCAAAAACCGACATTTCTGACAGGGACATAAAGCTACTTAAGGCTTTTATCACACAATTGCCTCACTGTGGGGGGATATTGAGTACAGTGCTAAAAATGGCCTTTGCAGTGTAGCTGCACTTATTCTGAGTGCTGATTAAACACTTCCTTATCTTCTGCAGGTGTAAAATTAAGTAGAGGTAATGAAGGCTGCATATTTGGTGGCACATAAATTAAAAGGTTCATGATGTGCAGAGATACCTGCAAATTAAGACAGTACTAAAAAGCATAGGTATCCCCTGCTTAATGTTGACAAAATTCAACTATAAAAATACTACAAATAGTGAAATTGACCACTTTTGTTCTCCAGATTTTTTTAAACTGTCACAAAGCAAGAATATGACTGATTATATTCACTATATGTGCAAAATACTGGGTCACACTACTTAATCTGTGAATTCAGGTGTGTAAAATCAAGCACACTGGCCATGCAGTCTGCCTTTACAGACATTTGTGAAAGAATGGGTCATTTGAGCTCACTCAATTCAAGTGTGGTACTGTAATAAATTTCTACACTCCTAGATATTCGACGATCAACTGTAAGTGGTATTATTGCAAAGTGGAAGTGTTTGGTTACAGAGCGGGGTCACCGAGCTGGGCTGAGGTGCATAGTGCGTAAAAGTCGCCAACCCTCTGCTGACTCAATAACTGCAGAGTTCAAAACCTGCTCTGGCATTAACATCAGGACAGAACCTGTCCACCGGGAGCTTCGTGCCATTGGTTTCAATGACCGAGCAACTTCAGTAGGTGCAATGTGCTGGTGGCCCAGTACTTTTGTCCATATAATGTATGTACATATACAGCCATATAAGCCTTCTTTTGTAAAGTAGGCTGATTTTATTAAAAAATAATACTGTGGTTCAGCAAAGTGTGGCCTGTCAGTTTGAGAATGAAGTAAAATTCAAGCACCAAACTGTGACATTTATTGGCAAAAAGCAGGACCCCTGGAACAACTAACTTCTTCTTATACTCTACCTACCTCAGGTGAGTACCTGGGAGAGCCATTTATTTTATGTTTTCTTATACAAATGTAAGGATGACCAGTCCCCTTTTGCTTCCTCAGACACCTTCTAAAAAGTGCCAGTTGTAAAATAATAATCCAAGATGTCAACGAACCTCAAAGAGTCAGAAATGATAAATATGTATAAATGTTTATTTAGCTTGCAGTACCAACCACAGGAAAAAAAATAGTCCACAGTTAATACTTGTTAATTTTATTTTAATGTAATTGTCTTTTGGACTAATTTGGCTATTGTTTAGTGAGCTTGCTCTTCTGCATGTGGTTTTTGAGACCAATAGAGGAACAAGTATTTAAAAGTTTGAAAGAAAGATGTTTTGGGAGGCCTGCTCTTTGTGGCTCTGGAAGTTGTGCTTGGACTTGAATACAGTCAGCAGACTATGGTTTCTAACTGTTAAAAAAGTGATTAGTCATTCATTTTTGTGCCATTTGGAACAGCCTTTCAAGTTACTGTGAGGATTCAGATTTAGAAGCGATTAGATTGTGTTCTTGTCTTTTGGGCCACAGCCTTCATCCATCTGGTCCACAGCCCACTCTGACAAGCTATGTTTTCAGCATCTTATGGCCTACCACTAAAGTAGGTGACACAGGGGACACACTCCCTGAACAAATAGAACATCTGCATTTGCCCACCCTGATTAAAAGGACAGAAGGACTTTTATGTTGTAAGGCAGTCATAACTTTATATAGACTTGACTTTAATAGGCTTCGATCTTTTTTTTTCCTCCCAAAATATGAATTATGTGCTCAAACAATCACTGAATCATTTGTGGCAAAAGCAATTATCCCCATCAAACACAGTGTTGTGATCTCGGTCAGTGGCACATGGCACTCCTTGTCTCATCCAGAGCCTTGCACAGGCAGGCAGGCTGATAACCATGGAGAAGCCACTCAAAAAGCAAGTTCTGAGCCATAGGTGATGATTTTTCAAGTTTCGAAGTGTGGTTTGCTAGTTTGCTAATGAATCTTAAGTGTTTGTAGCTTTGGTAATGTAGACGTGATGAACATGATTACTTAAAATCATCCCTAAAACAGATATAAATATATATATTTTTTAATATGCAGAAAATTTTGAACATGAGTAGAAATCTTGCTAAAACATATCTGAGCGATCAAAGTCCAGGGTTTAAAAATCAATTCAAATGATTTAAGATCACGATCAGGGGAATAGCCTCCAAATGCACATTTAAAAAGATTAATTTCCAAAACAAAATGAACAAAAAGCAGCCTGGTATCAGATAGAACAAGGCTTTAGTGTGTTGAGGCATAATATCAAATGAGAATAATTATGTGAAAGTGACAGATTTTCTAATAGCTTCACTAACTTCACATTTCATTCCGGTGTATTCTGCCACTTGATTATTGTCTGTCTGATTTTTTTGTTTAACCTTGCATACATAGACATTTGTACAGTACATTGATGGAAAAATGATACAAAAGAATTCACCAGAATGTAGGAAATGAAATGTCTAATGTTCAGGATTTCCTGCAGGAGGATCCTCCACCCAATGTTAAAACAAAAAAACTACTCTACTGATGTTGCACTATCCACTAGAATGCTTAGTACATATAAAGTATGCGTTAAAAAAAAAAGTTAACAAAAACAGTACGTTGATAAGATACACTAGCCAACGGTTGTAGCTTTTGTTTAAAAATAAATAAATAAAAAATATATTAGCGTTTATGATCAGTGAGTCGTGAATTTAGGCCTGTGGGGCTGCAGGACTTGTAGAACGCTGGTGAAAACCCTGGGTAAATTTAAGTTTTTGTTCTTTCTTATGTATTCAGTGAATTGATTCTACCTATTTTACTTACTTCAGACACAGAAATTGTCCTTGCTTTAAGTCAAGTTTAAACTGCAGCTTGCTTCACCAAGACAGAAGAACGAATAAGTTTCCAATGGACCAATTCAATACAGTACTACTATACCAAATACAAAAAGTGTGTGTGTGTTGGGGGGGGGGATGAAACATTTTCTTTACTTTTTGCTTGCCCACTTGTTTTGCTGCATTAAAAATGGACTTGGTGATTTGTGACCTTATGTATTATTCAAGTGCATCAGCAGCTTTGCGAAAGAACACATGTTGAGACTCTCGAGTAAACAAGAAGGTTATCTGTCGAGTGAAGGTCGTTGTAACAAGGTAATGCTTGCCACGTTTCGTGGACCTTGTTGTTTTAAAATTTATTGGACAGAACATTTCGTTCTGTTGAGCTGTGTATCTTTTTGACCCCTGGATGAAATGCTTAAAATACAAATATAGCCATCACATAAGTTTTCCTTCCTCAGTGTTTGCTTTAAAATTCTGTGACTCAGGGCATCAAAGTGTCTTTAGGAGTACACTCCTTTTGAAGCACATCATGCTCGCAGCATCTTCAGACACTTGGGAGATTGGTTTTCTGTCAAGAAACACGTAGTGTAACATTTTTGGTTACTTTCCCGTTTTGGTATTTCACTATACGAAGTTCAGCACTCAAACTTAGTGCTAATAAATGTGCAGCAAAAATGTACTCTTCACGTTCCTGTTTCATTTTAGATCCATCAGCTACCATCTGCCCTGCAGTAACCTCAGCCCTTCTTGTCTTTCCCAGTTGACAGATCTCTCCACATGACCCTGCTCAACTTTCCGCATTCCTTTTTTAGGTCCCTAGTATTAAGAATACTAACAGTATAATATAAGAATATACGTCTAATGCTTAGTTTGGATGTTGGTCCAATTCTGACTCGAATAGCTTTATCCAAGATATGCTAATGGGAAAATCTATGGGGCCCATCTATTAGATTCAGTTCTGTATTGTTTTATGTTTGAGTCACCTATGTTTTACACTCAGTGTTGGGGCTTTTACTCAAAAAAGTAACATATTATGCATTAGTCGTTACTTAAAAAAAAAAAAAAGGCATTCCGTTACTGAATTACACCCTGGAGAACGTATGTTGCATTGGATTTCAGGATATGTTACAGAGCAATGCAAAAACCATTCATGCCTACAGCCCAATTAGAATCACCAATTTATTTACTGGACTGTGGGAGGAAGCCAGAAAATCTACAGAGAACCCACACAGACAGGTCTTGGCCAGATGGTGGATTCAAACCCAGGACCTTCTTGGTGTGAGGTGACAGTGCTAGCCACCACAACACCGTTCCGCCCCGACAATTAGTGTAACTAAATTAATTACCAGTTAACAATATAAACCTTAGGCTACAGTCCCATACATATAGCATATACATATAATCTTTCTTTCAGTGTTTAAGGGTGTTTTCACATCTGTGTGGTTTAGTCTGTTTAAATTGAACTTTAGTTCGTTTTCTCCCTTGGTGCAGTACGCTTGTGCAGATGTTATCGCACTCGGGTGGGGGACAAAACAACCACACTGAGACCCTTTGGAAGAGGTGGTCTCGGTCCAGTTTGTTTATGGTGTGAACGTGATCCACCACAGCTACCAGGTGTATGCTGCAAATTTGAGCCAAACACCCTCCTATAGCCAGGTGTGCTTTGCATTCTGGGATGTGGCAGGGTACCTTAGATATGCAGAGTACACAAACGGTCAGTACGGGCTGCGACTAGCCATAAAATTCTCCATGTTATCCACTAGGCCAGAACACAGCACCTTTTTCCTGTATTTAATTTTTTTGCTCCCGCCCCAGACACATCTGGCCAATAAGCAGGCTGAACGTTCTCACGTGGTTTGTAGTGACCCATTTTGGTTCGCTTGGAGTTTGCTTGGAGTTTTCTCCATGTGAAAAGAAACCAAACCATGGGAAAAAAGCTACACGTTTACAAACTCGTCAATGTTTCGGACCAGAGAACACAAAGTAAGTATGAACACAAAGCTGACAACTCAAAGCAAAGTTGAAAACCAGCTCAGAGACAAGCAATCACCACTCCAGTTCTGTTGTAGAAATGGAAATGGGTAGGAATGGAGCCTAAAACCAGTCTCTTCTTTCTAGCTTTGTGTTAGCATGCTGTCTGTGCAGATGCTTGCAAAGAGCTGATGTTCTCTTGGTAGTGTAATGCAGTTGTTTCTGTACTGGGCACAATTTGCACTTTACTTTACTATAAGGAGAGTTAACAGAGCAGCAGTTTGATGTGAATTATTAGTTATATAACAGTAAATAGTGGTAAAGTAAGTTGGCAATGATGGAACAGTCATGTTAATGAAGACAGAGCATTCCTTGTTATCTATACTCTCTCTGTCTCTATTGGAACCATTCTAGTGACTTTCTGGACTAACCTTAGCTACTTTCCACATACGAGACATGCTAATCCTGCTCCAGGATGAAGGCACAGCTTCCTTTGCATCTACTTTGTGATGTGAATGGCAGCAGCACATTAAATTTACCACATGGCAACTAACATAAACCTGAATGAGCTGCATATATTAACCATATTTCTCTGTGCATGTGCATATGTAAATATACAGCAATAGCCTTGATTTTCAGTGAATGTGCATGCTGATTTATTTTTTTTTCAGCTAATGTTATATTTATAAAATAAGGTGATTTGGAGTGCAGGGCAGCGGCTTGGAAATGTCTGGTAGTGAATGTTGGTTGACAAAGTAGTCTTAATGGTCTGCGTTTCAGTCACTATTTCATAGTTTTTCTGTTGCCTCAAAGCAGAAACAGGAAAAATTATGTAAATATGAACAGCTTTATTGAGAATTCATCTGCTTCTTTCCCACCTTCTGTGCTCATATACACTGAATTTTTTAATTAAACAGACTCAAAGGACTGACACCTACTGACACGCAGAATGTAAATATCATGGGATGATGTCTTGGATATGCTGATTAACACATGATGTGATTCGACCTAGCTTTCAAAATGCCTGAGTTACATGTTTCGAGTATGTTTCATTAAAAGTGCTTGTGATAGCCCACTGGGCTTGTAGTTAGAACTGAACAATAAGATTTCAAAACTAGAATGCTGTAGACTGCAGCTTCTGATCACTGGGCTTAATCCATGTATGTATGTATATATATATATATATAGATAGACAGATAGATAGATAGATATATACATACATTGTATATTCAGATTTGAGCTGTTTTTGTATGTCAGGAAGACACAGAGAAATTTCCCCAACTTTGCTTTTGAACTTCCCCATTTCCAAAATGAGCATATTATCATAACTGGGCCTTTTTACACCCTTGCGATGACATCACAAAGTGCTTTTGAGTCATTTGAAGTAAATATAAGAGCGCAATTATTGCTTACACTTTTTCTGTATCCACTTTGTCTCTACTTCACAACATAACTGTTCCACTAATGGTTTGATAAACCTCAGAAACACAGTCCTTTCTCTCTGTTGACATTGAGCGTGACTTGCAGCACACTGTTCACCTCAACTAAATGGCGTTTTTTGATGGTAGCTCATCCCTGTTGCCTTTTCTCTCTTGCTGAGGGGTGCGAGCCAATAACTGGCCGACATTGGGGGTGTCTAGTCAATTTAAGCTGTCGGGAATGTTGCATCTAGCTGTGTGAGTCATGAGCGCTTAGATAAGTCCTTGAGTGACCTGTGAACACTGGCTCATTCAGTGAATAGATGGCAGTCGCCGAGGGGGGGATTTGCTTTTTGTTTTTCATAAACTTAATGAGTGTAACATTTGTGACAGTCTATTTCAAGTCCTTTCAGATGAATGTCTTCATAATGTTTTATTCTAAATGTACTGTATGTTTTGATTAACATTAAACCAATTCTCTGCCGCTAAATGATTATTTGCAGAATATTCAACATTTGCCCGTGTTGATAAACATAAGTGTGAAAATAAAGCTCAGTGCTGCGGAGGCAAAAACAGTGTAAATCTGATGAAATGAATCCATACGAGTTAAATTTGGATCAGACAAGCTCATTTCCATAATTAGCCGATTGTGTTTGGAGAGGGAGTCATTTAAATCTGCTCACTGTTGAAATATGCATGTCTTGAGTCATTTAAAGAAATGTAATATCTCTAATATCCTGTACATGCATGCTGTGGTTCCAATGTAAGTAATGAAATGTCTCTTTGTTGAAGAATATATGGAGCTCTGATTTGTGAATTTAGATAAAGCCTGGAGTATACCCAAGATACAGTGTCATATAATTATAGAATAGATAATTGAATACATCTTCCTTCCCAATTACTGAACTATGCTTGTGTTAAAATACAGGAATATTAAAAACAATGGGTCTTCATTATTATGTATCTGTATTTGTGGTTTGTTTATTTTGCCACTAACATTATAATGTAGAGGTGCAGGTTTAGCTCACTGGGTTGAGGAGGCAACTCGTATACTGAAAAGCTGCTGCAGAAGTTCAGGTTCAAATCCATGCGTGTTTTTCTCCCAACTTTCCTGTTTTCTCTCCAGTGTCACCCCAACCACCACCAAAAAAAAAATAAATAAATTGCAAAAAACATTGGAAGGTTATAATGAAATTATGATCCATAAGAGAATAAGCCATTTTACAAACCAACATTGTGCACATTACTTATTGCACATATGAGGGTGGCAAACTAAAGCTTCAGTGCCTCACGTTGTTTAGAGAGTATATGTTTGGTTTTTGGTTACAGTGAGTCAACTGTGGTGTGATTTACACCTGACTGTACCTTCTGAACACCTTAAATAATGCTTGAAACATCTCAAACAACAGCCTCCAGGGCTGAAAAAGGAAACCACTGGTGAAGTGCCAAAAACTGCAGCCCGTGGAGCGGCCTCATGAGGCTGAATCCAAAAGCGAGTCAGCCCCCATAGACTCTCAAGTAAAAATGTCCAATTTAACTTAGCTCTATAAATAGTTTTCCCCTTTAGAACAACTGTACAGTGGGTGAATTTTTAGTTCTTTCTTTTTTCATAACTCATCAGTTTGCATTTGGTAAAGTCAGCGGCATGCCCACATTAAGTGACAGCTGACCCTCACCTCCACTAATTTGAGTGGAGGCCCCCTAATTGGACCTCTCAGCCATGTAGTGTTGGTGTGTTTATGTGAATTGTTAATAGAATTATTTGACAAATAATACTGCATGCCATGTGGTACAGACTGTTCAAAATTTTTGTGCTTCAGTTTTGATGAGTGAAGGTCTTGAATTTTATACAAAATTTTGTGCTACATAGTACTAATTAGCATGTGTGTGTGTGTGTGTGTGTTTGTGCATTGCACCCATACAGTTTATGGGTGAGTCATGCTAATAAAGCTTGCTATTGATAGCTGCTAACTTACCGTAGCACTTCACACTGTGGTATAAATATGGTCAACTGTGGCTCCAAAAAAACAGTGTGGTGGCCAAACTGTTAATGCTGAAGCTTCAAAATGCAGAGTCTAGAAAACAGTGGTTGATGTCATGGTAGCAATCTTTTATACAAAGTTCTCTTTTTTATGTGTTTACGGTTAGCTGACTAGCTAGCTATGTCAACTGCAAATGTCCTTTATATAGATATCGTTTATATAGTGTTGGTGAAGCTTTCGGTAACATTATTTTTTTTCAGTAACTAATAAATACCTTTGTAAATGCTTCAACATTGGAAGCAACTTTTCAAATCTCTTTGTCTCTTGACCACTTGTCCAATTTACTTCTACCTGTCTTGTATATTCCTGTTCCTTGTTGTTCACATGAGCAGTTCAGATAACAGAGTTTACTTTAATAAGGGGAGATCATTTGGAAGAACTGAACATGGTTTATTGAGATACAGAATTTGATTAATAAGCTATTTGGCAATTAGACTCAGATGAACCATCATAGCAGAATGGAGTCCCGGCAAAGATAGGAGTTAGGACCGGAACCCCCTGGAGTCTAGATGCTGTTGGTGGTGAAGATAAAGATGGAGGCTTGGATGGGGCTCTGAGTGACCAGGATGAGGTGGAGATGAGGAGAAGGCGGGTTGCATGAATGAGAGTCTGGAAGGAAGAATGACACAAGAGCACTGAGATTTAAAGCACACGGAACAGAGGTTGACTGGCTCGCGAAAGGCAGGCAAGAAATTGATTGGACCAGAGTAATGATGTCACAATTGAGTTTGACGGTATGGGAAAGAGGAAGTGATGTAAAGAACAGACTAGCAGCCTGAACACCCAGGAAACAGGCTGATGAGTGAATACAGATCTTCCTTATTGAACTTATGCATAAGCTTCATAAAGAAACTTCCACTGACTGTGACATCGACCTTGGCCGACTGATGCTAAGATGCAGGTGAAGCAGGCATTGCACGAGTAGTTAATGCAGTGTTTGACATTTGATAAGTATCCAAAATATTTCACTGCTCACATACAGTGCCTTGCGAAAGTATTCATACCCCTTGAACTTTTCCACATTTTGTCACGTCACAACCACAAACTTAAATGTATTTTATTGGGATTTTATGTGACAGACCAACACAAAGTAGTGCATAATTGTAAAGTGGAAGGAAAACGATACATGGTGTTCAAAATCTTTTACAAATAAAAAACTGAAAAGTGTGGCATGCATTAGTATTCAGCCCCCTTTACTCTGATACCCCTAAATAAAATCCAGTGCAACCGATTGCCTTCAGAAGTCACCTGATTAGTAAATAGAGTCCACCTGTGTGTACTTTAATCTCAATATAAGTACAGCTGTTCTGTGAAGGCCTCAGAGTTTTGTGGTTAAGTTTGTGGTTGCTTTAGTGTGGTATACCTATGGTTATACTGTATACTGATGGTGGCGGATGCCATATAATTGAGTATATAGACCACTGCACCCTCACTATCTCATTTGTCATGTCTTTGTTCTCAAATATATACGTTGACATAGTCTCTGTAAATTCAATGTTACGTCACGGAACTATTCTTTTTTTAAGTTACCTCATTTAGCATGGGGAAATATATTTTTAAGCTTGAATACCCAATCAAACATTAAAGTAATGCATCACTGAATATGTTGAATAATGTTGCCGTTATCAGTTATCAACAAGCATCAGCAATAATTAATTTTTACTTTAATTCTAATTAACTCCATGGGTAATTTCAAGCTAACTACGTCTTGAAATTCTTTCTTATCTTACTGCCCACTTTTTAGAAAACTGTTGCTGATAAGATTATAAACTTCTTGTATTTGTCATCACCCTACCTACAACATATTGTAAATTAACTGTGCAGGTATCCATCAGGTTATCACAAATAAAGGTAATTTACAGAGGTCTAAGCCACAAAAAGCTGCCAGCATTGCCTGAATCTGGCTTAGGGTGCGTCATTCCAGGCATCTCTGCAGCAGTTATTCAAATTGTGGAATACCTCCTTTCATTTGGTCCACTTGGTTAAACAAATGCATTCAAATTTGGATGCACACCAAAAAAAAAAGGCACAGAGTGCCTATAAGTCTTTGTTCTCTTTCAAGCAGACTGGGGTGCAGTTCATTAAAGCAGAATGAAATCAAAACCAAACACAGGAAACAAATGAAAAGAGGAGAAGGCATAAGATTTATTAGTTGTTGATATCTAACGACCTGCGTTTACAACTCTTGCTTGGATTTCAAATATCTGCCACAAAAGCAAAGAAAAGCTACAACTAGCGTTTATCTGAAGCCATTAACCTGTGTTTTCTAAACAAATCACCATAACAAAAGGGGAAATTTAAATGCAAAGAAGTTTGTTTTATGTTGTTTGTCTTCAGATGAAAAGACAATTAGTCTCGTGATTTTTATCTTCAGTAATTAAAACTAAAGTGAGTTTAGTTTTTTTTAAGTGATAAAGTCCAAATTTTGCCTTTTAATCTGTATCTTTTAAGCAATTTTAGGATATGTTTGTGGTTTGAGTTTAGTCTCCACTGGATGGAAATCTTCGAGTTGGAAGGTGAAACTATAGAGATCCAAAAAGTTCACCTATGAGATTTGTCTGAATCCAAGGTGAATTTTTTGGGGACGGGTTCAGAAACCCCATTCCTTCCGTGTGGACTGGAATTTTTTTCCCACTTAAATTCTGTGAGGATGCACCTTGCCTCTGATTCCCTGTGACCCTTGACTGTTAACCTAACAGTCTCACTCCTGACCATTTGATCCAACAAAGGTAAAAACACATTTTCAAGGTGATATACCATATGCTTCTTTCACTATATCTAGCAGTCCGACATGATAGGGGTCACCATTTCTTCTCTTCTGCCTCTTCTTCCATCTTAGATTATAGAAATATTAAGACTTCATGGGAAGCTTTTATTCTACTTATAGTCATGTAATATGGATGTCATCAGTCTCTTCTCTGCTCTGCATGTGGGGGAAAGGTACACATAGATAAATTACTATGACTATAAAGTATATATTTTGTATCTTGTTGATGCATTCATCTCCTACTTCTGTTGATTCCTCTAATATTTTATGTAGGGCTGTTTTATTCAAAATAGCTATTATTTTAAAGGGAGACACAGATAATTAAAAATAACACATATAAATGTGAAGAAAACAAAAAGTTCTCCCTGTTAAGGATGCCTTGGGCTTCCCCTTTAATTGTGGCAGGTTTTTGCCTTCTGCATTTTTTACCCCTTGCCTGTTTGTATCCCAGTAATTTTTACAGCTAACAAAAGATATGTTGATATGTTAATTTTATCTTAATAGGTCTGTTCCAGCCTTGTCCCATGAGATGATGAGATCACGGATAAATGCCATGGCAATTCAGGCCCACTTTGAGCATCATGTCATTTCATGTGTGATCTCACAACTTGTTAAAAAAACAAACAAACAAAAAAAAAAAAAACCCTAGCCTTGACCTTTTTCTTTGTGTAATTTTAAGCCATGATATTACAAAATTTTATGCAAAAAGCAAGAAAATGTGTAGTGATATCAGGTGACATGACCTGCTGTGTTATTCACTTGCCTTTTCATAATATTAGATAGATATATCAGCAGGGCCGACATATTGGCTGATGTTAGGTATTTGCCGATATATCAGTATCGGTATTTATAACAGCTGATAAATGAAAATTAAAAAAGTAAAAAACACCCTTCAACCATGTTATGAGTGTTGACATTGCATAGTTTGTCCACCAGAGGGCACCTGCAGCTTTCCTGCTGGCAGCATGTGTTTGAAATGCCACAAACACAATAACCAGCTGATCCGAGCAGAGTCAGGCAGAGCGTAAACGAGTAAACCGCAACTTGTGACAACAAAAGTTTATTTTTAGACTGCATTGTCATATTATCTTAATAAGGACTCTAAATAACCACACATAACAAATGACAGGGAAATCTGTTTATGTTTCGTGTGTCTGACAGAAAAAAATATCATCTTAAATATCGGACTTTTAAATCATCAAATATCGGTATTGGTATCGGTCTTAAAAATCCTATATCAGTCAGGCTCTAATATTAGACTGAATTTTTATGTTTCAGAGAGGGCCTTCCCTAATTTGGTGGCACAAAGTTGCATGCATGTCCAAATGCTTGTGGCTGTATTTTGCATAAAACGTTTTAATACCTGATGATGAGTTAACATTTACACTGTTGTAGCAACACACATATACTTGTGATATTCTGTTCTTCAAGGTCATTGAGCCAGTCCATGTGCTTTGGAACATACTTATGACTTCAAAAAAGTATTGATGTTTCTATATAGATACCCCACTGGGATCAGTGACAGGGATAGCTTCCCTCCACCCAGACGACCCCCTCTGTATTAACAATCTGCAGTGTGTAAGCAGGCCAGCACTCAATCCCAATGCGTGCATCTCCTCCCTGTGGACCGGCTAATGCGCTGTACTTTGATCTTTGTGGCCATTTCTCATGTCTAAAAGGAGCGAAAAATGAACCAGAAGGATGGACTATCCCCCTTTCATTTGAAAGAAGGAAAAGCAGACGTGTCCTTTAATGCTACGCAGCGGGTGAGGACAATTCATCTTTGCCTGTGTCTTGTTTCCTAATCAGCTCACGGGGTTGCAGTGCACTGCTCTATTTGTGAATGGTGCTGACAACAGAGGCTACTTGGCTGATCGTCCACTCCATCTGCTGTGATCGACACCGCCAGATTGGAGATGCTTCCTGGGTCTTTTCCACATGTCGATGCTCTCTCTAGGTGACTGGGTCCACACCAAATTACTTGTCACTTTGATATAACTGCAAGCATTAGTCTCCTGCTATATTTTAAAAGAATCAGCAGAAGTTGTTTAAATAGTACCATAGTCTAAGGATGTATTTACGATTACATTTTGTCATCATACACCATACACACTGTGTGATTAGCTTCATGTTTCCTCAGCGTTTTAATTACACTTAAGTCCCAGCATAAGCAGGTATTACATAACAGCTCTGAGTGTGATTTATAACACTGTGTCTCAGAGCAAGGAAAGGCTGTACAATAACGTTATTGTGTTTTACTGGCGCTATCTGCAAGCTTTAAAGTTCTCACTAGTACTTGTTCAAGCTTTTGTTTACATCAAATTGCATTGTAAGTGAATTTCAGGACTTGTGGAGTGAACATAATAAAATCAAAATTCTGGATGTGCTTCATTGTTGAATTTAAAAATTAAGGAGGATAAACATTAAGGGATTTTTTTTTTCTCTGCAATAAAAAGATAGCTTTGAAATTCAGGGCTGTCCTTGATCTTCACTGCAGCTTGAATATTTCAGAAAAGTGGCAGTGAGACATTGGTTTTAGGCACCGTCGTGCAGAGCTTGCATCAGAAGCAATCCCTTTACAGGCTGGGAGTCAAAATATACAAAGTTAAGATTGTCAATTCTGCCCTAGCCATGAATATAACAGAAGTAGAATGGCTAGAAAATCTAAAAATCTGCATTAAAGGGGCAGTAGCATTTTTTGTTTTGAGCCATATTTTGTAATGGCTTGAAAGAGTGAGTTTTGAAAGCTGAGCCTTTATACTTCTTTTAAACTGTTTTGGTAATACCATCAAACTCTGTGTCAACACTTTCAGTTTATATTTTCAACATAGCATGAAAAGGTTTGCAAACAAGCCCGGAGGTGACTTCCTTCCAAGGTCAGGTTTGTTTCTTCTCTGAAGAAAAACTTTTACCAGCTGTGTAGCTTGTTTCTGCATTGTAGATCAATAAAGAACTGGCAGGGATCATGTACACATTAATGCTCTCTGTAAGAATCACTCCTTCATCTACAAAAGACAACTGCACCAACACTCTTTTTTGTTGTTATTATTACATAACATTAACCAAGCTTCAGGGTCTAATGCCCTGAGAGGTGCTCCCAAAGTCTCAAAGGTGCCATCACATGTATTCTCAGGTTGGGTATGAGCCTTGAAGCTGTATTACACACAGGATGTATAGAATTTGACAGATGTAGACACATAGGAGGGTTTGTTATGTGCAGATCTGCTTTCAAATAAACAAATACAGCTAATAAGCTCTTGTTTTCCAAACTGTGGTGTATATGATTGGAAAGTACAACAAACTGCCGAGATAAACTACACAAGCGTGTCATTTTCACATTAATGTAACATTATCAGGTGATGTGGATGTTATGGCAATGTTTCAGTCTTTCAGTTGGATATCTTTCCTATCTTTTTGCTACAGCATGAACAGAAGCAATACTTTAACTTCAATAGTGTTACCCCCCCCCCCCCA
>VUQI01013353.1:16355-26956 GCA_015106735.1 Paratilapia polleni
ATTTTAAGAATTAAAAAAAAAAAAAAAAAAAAAAAAAGGTCAAAAAGGGAACGAATATCTCTCTTATCTGAACTGTGATGAACATGTCTGCATGTGTGTGTGTGTGTGTGTGTGTGTGTGTGTGCTTGTACCAAGAACTACCAATAGCTGCAGTTTTTGTTGCCCACAGAATGAAGAACATACAGTGTGATGGCAACAGACAATTTAGACACACTGGAGGAGACAATGCATTTGACTGTGTGTTCTCCGAGGTAACATTTCCTGTCTCGATAAGTGGTTAATCCCCCCTGACAAACAGTGATAAGCACCAATGGCTCAGTGGTACAAAGATAGTGGTTGGAGAGGACACGATGCATGAGTGAATGAACAGAGGAAAAGAAGAGGCGGAGGGGGCACAGCTGCGTGTTTGAGCAAACATAAATATTACACAGAAAGTGATGCAGGCAGGTTTTTCATCTCTGGACTGTAGAGGCCTTTCTGTGGAGTGTTCTCTGCACCTTGTTTTGTGTATGAGTGTACGAGTGTGCGCTTGTGTCCCGGTCTCAGGCGCTCACACCACCGTGGCAGGTCTGCGGTCCATCTCCTCCTCCAACTTCACCATCTGCTGCATGTCCTTCGCCTTTGAGGAGATGGGAAACAGTTAAGATGGACACAGACAGAGAAACCTTCACTAAATGTGCAAGTGGAAGATTTTGCAGAGGATCCATCCAACTTTAGTTATCAATTTGTGTTTACAAGTTCAGTTTCTAGTAAACAACTTATGAGTATGAGCTTCAGATTTCAGGATTCTGTTGGGTGCCTATCACTGAATCACTTGGCAGGTAATATGAACCACATGCTTAGTTGGAGTAATTGTTGCCTCAGAGGGACACAGTGACATACTATGAAAGCAAATGATTATGAGCTGGAGTAGAAGCACAGAGGAGCAGGTTGTGAGCTGGCTGTTTTTTTTTTGCTTAGTAATAGCTGGTGAGTCATGGTGATAAATGACTCGAGCTGCTAGTTGGCACTCCTGACAGCACAAGAGCTGCAGACTAAAAATATGTGAGTTGAATTTCATTATACACAGGAAAGAAACACTTTCTCTTTCAAATTGTGCAAATCTACAAAGATAGGGCTGTCATGTACTATTCTCCTTCTGGACTGAGGGGTGAGTCATTTCAGCAGATCATTATAGCAGTCATTTAAAGAGCAGATAAGTCAGGACTTAAACAGGCTCAGTGAAAAACTGAGGCGATGAAAATGTGACTGAGAGGTAGAAGGAAAAGACATGAAAGGAAACACGATCACTGAATGATGCAGTAACAGAGAGGTGGTATCAGAGGTAGAGATGAGGGGAGATGGCGATGCCTACCTTGAACCTGTTTGTTTGCATGGTGTGATTTCAAAAGCTGTGCCGGAAGAAGCAAATCAAATTAAAAGAAAAGATAATGTGCATACATGTGAAACATGTACAGGTACTGTGACAAATGGTAAAATAAAATGCAAAGATGGGGACATGACGAGGTAAACCATACTTTCACCAAATTTCTTCTATTTGTAGTGTAGAGAGATATAGTTTACAATGCAACTATAAAAAGACTTAGTTCTGATCCCAGCTTTGTGGAACCCTTCCTGCACAACTATTTCCAGTTTGCATCACAAGCAATACAAACTGCAGCCACTACTGTAAGAAAGGAAGTATTTAGAGAACTTCACCAGTCCCAGACCTTGAGTTTCATTTACACTTTCAAAGCCAGGAGAGCAAGAAGATCCATAAATTGAGGAATATTCTGGTATGAGCAGGATGTGGGTCTAATAATAAATGCTGGGCTTAAACAATAGTGTTCAGTGTTCAGTTCAAACAGGTGACAGCAATCACAGTTACTGGCTGTATAGGTCATTTTACAGTATGGTGGCAGTAAAGGTTCGTTTTCTTCTGTTTACCTGCTCATTGAACTTCTCCAGTTTCTCCAACTGTTCTCTCTGGTTTTTCTCTAGCTGCTCCATCTCCTTCTGATGCTTCATAGCAAGCTGCAGACATAACAAGACAGGGCCAATAAACTGTGACCATTCAGTACCTGTTAAACACCATCAATAAAAAGCAACATTTTTTTTTATTACGATGAAATGTGTATTAGTAGAAGATACGTTTTTCCTCAGAAAGCAGGAATGTTTGGACTGGGATGTGTTTATACTGTAAAATTAAACGACTGAAGTAGCTACAGCCATCCAAGCATTTGATTCAAGATTAATGATCATTATGCAACACTGGGTTGTAAAACGAAATTCAGATGTAGTCACTTTATGCTGCTAACAAGAATGACTTCAGCAGTTCAACAGCCTGAGGAAAGAAAATGCTCTGAGGTCGGGTGTTGCAGGAACGATAACTTCTTTATCACTTGCTCAATGGCAGCAGGGCGAACAGGCTTTGGTTGAGGTGGATACTATCTTGCGTATTTGTATGCCAACAATGTGCAAACCTGTGCAAGGGCTAAAGGAATAATCCCTGGAACGCTCTTCAGCTGAGGAATAAAAAGTAAATGGTACGCATCCTACCCTCTTCCTCTCGTCCAGGAATTTCTTGGTGTTGCTGCTGTTGAGCTCCCGCACTCTCCTTAAGAACGGCACAAAACAATCACAACATGCAGTTACAATTCAACACTTAACAGTCCTAAAACAACTACTGAATAATTACCCACCTCTCTCGCTCAGCCTTATTTTTGATCGTCTTGTCCTGGCTGATGGCTTTACTGTTTTCCATGGACATCTTAGCTTGGTTGGCACGCATCTCTTTGCTCTGCCTACATTGCGGAACAAGCAGCCACATGTAAGAAAGTTGTCTGCATCTACTTTTTAGCAATGAAATCTCAGTGCTGCTGCCCGTCCGGGTCTGATCATCTGTAATAATTTGTGCATGTGTCTGTGTAGGATGTGCAGATCTCTCACCTTTCATGAATGAGTTTGAGCTGCATGGTCTGCTGCTCCTGGACAGTGGCCAAGAGCTTCTTGAGGTGTTCACACTGCTGACTGACGTGGCTGTCCTTCATCTCCTGCTCCTCGCTGCTGTGACTACTGATTAGCTCTGACCACTCTTTAGTGTGCTGTGCTGTGATGTCCTTTACCTGCACACACACACACAATCATCAATAATTCATAGCTATGGTACTCGTCATCCCCACAGCTAATAATAACTCTGGAAAGAATGCTGTTACCTTGGCTTTATGATCAGCAACTAGCGTTTGAATCTTATCTTCTGTCTCCTTCTTCAGCTCTTGGCAGTTGTTCTCACTGTAAGGAAATCAAATGTATAGTGTGTCAGTGCATAAGTCAGATCTAGCTGAAGCGCTTTAAAGGGATCAAGTCAGAGGGGTAGTTAGGTATGTCTTAGATTTGTCTCTGAATGAGTGAGTACACAAAGTCAAACCCAAAATCTGACATGATGTTGTTTGGTTGTTTGCACGGCTTCAGATCACACCGGGAGCATTTCAGAAACAGAGTGTTGAAGCTGCACAGGATCTTTAGAGAATTGGAACAATGTTGTTCCTGTCTCTGACTTCCTGCCCTCCTCGTCTGCTCTGTGCAGCTTGATGCAGCTTTGTTCGATAATGGACTCTGCACGTGTTTTTAGTGATGGAGAGAGCTGCTTCTGGGATGCTTCCTAAACAGGCTGCTGTGGAGACGTAATGCACTTCGTACTAATTGGCTGAGAATAGAAACGTACAGTGGCATAAAAACAAATTTGGGCAATACAACTTTCTGAGCTCTGGAGCTCCTGCAGAGATTTAAAAAAAAAAAAAAAAAAAACTGTCTGACTAAATCACACACAAGCTAAAGATAGTAGCTGAACTTTGATTTTGAGCTAAATTAACATGTAAATTATCACTCAGAAAGTTCTTTTTTCTTTTCTTAGCCTAATGTTCATAGATTCGCCACTACAAAGTGCTTTTTTGATAAAAGTAGACTTCTCCTGAGGTGGTAAAAATTCAAAATGATAAAGTTTTTCCTCCAGTTTTCTTCATATAATGTGTTTGTGTTTGCATTTATCTCCACTTACCCTCGTTTCTTTATGGCTTTCTCTAGTAGCTTCTCCAGAGTTGTCTTCTCCTTATCATGCAGAGACACCACCTTGTCCACCTGAGTGCAGTGGGCTTTCTGCATTGCATTTTGATCCTAGTGGAATAAAGGAAAATGAGTTTATTATTAAGTATTTACTTACACCAAGCAAGTGCAGTTTTAACCTGTATCAAAACCAATTTGGAATCAGCACAACAGGCAGCAGCAACAAACAACAGTGATTACTGGTTCTAATACATTCATATGTTTTGTTGTCTCCACTGAATAATGAACCAGCAGCCATCTTTATTCAGCCAACAGATGGGTCTGGATGGTACTAATATACATATGTTAAGCAACAGGACTTAATTCTGTGTTAATTAGTCAGCATGTATGACTGAGCCAGCACCCACTACAGTCTCTGTGCACTGGTCAAATTGTATTTTCTTGCAAAACATTATGTGGCTGCATGTATAGGCACTTTTCCGTATGCTAACTTATGTGCCCTCTTTCCTCCTGGGATCTAATTCCCACTCTGCCATGATGGAGGATCTTCCAATCTCCAAAATGCATCCCTGGGAGGAAGGAGAAAGGAGGCTTCTGGAATAGCTCATAGTAAGGAAACATAGTTGTATCCTTTCCTGCATCTCTCTTGTACATCCTCGCTTGGTGGATACAAGGATGAAGGAAGAGTGAGAGAAACAAGGAGACACATTAGCATACTCAGAAGCAACCTATGTGCATTTTGAATGGACTGTGTGTGTGTGTGTGTGTTTTTGTGTGTATGCGTGCAGGCAGTGGTCAGTGGAAGATGAAAGGTGGAGCAGCCTCCCCTTACACTGTTTGTATCCCTCTGAGGATCAATAACTGTCAAGAATAAGCAGCAGCCTCTTTGTATTACTGACAGACAGGTCTGCATTAAAACAATCACCCACCTTTGAGTGTTTCTTCTTTAAAGCGTTGAGCTCCTTCTGTTGCTTTTTAATCAATTTAAAGTAGGACTGCAGTGGGAGAGATGCATGTTTAGTCATGTTGTACAATATAATAAACTGGGGCAGCGTATCAGCTGACATGTAGTTACTTCTATGAGGTAACTGTGAGTTTAATATTGGTGCAAAAGTGTAACTACAACAGTCTGAGTTATTACCAAGAGATAACACAAAGTAGTTAATGCCTTGAAGTCTAAACATCATACCTATCCAGACGATGTCAACTTTTCCTGGCACTGACTTAAAAACAGTTACCACTTTGAAGCAAAAATGTACAGACTGAACTGAAGGAAACCTGCTACTGAGTTTAGATTTAATAAATAGAATGTTTAATACCAACCTTCATTTGTTTTAAGTCATCAATGCTGACATTAGGCACAAGTGCAGTATCTGAAACAGCAGTGGAAACAGAAATGTCATTCTGTGTTTACATAGTGCACATACATTATATTAAATTTGTCTGTCTTTACGTCAGTGTATACCCTTCTTGGTTTCGGCTGTGTTATTTTGGGCAGCGTTTGAGGTCTGGGCCATGTCTGAGCTGGCTTGTGGTGTCACACTGGCTTTCACAGTGTCACCTTTACCCTTCCCCTTCTTGTCGTTTTTTGAGCTTCCGCTTGGAACGTCTGCTATGTCATTCTACGACGGAGAGGAGATGCATTTACTCACGCTGATCATATCCTTTCAGTCAGGTACATTTGATCAAACCAGTATTGGATTCATATGGGTGTTGCTTTGTGTACCGTGTCGATCCCCAGTGCCTTCATCTGGTCAGCTCTCTTCTCTGCTATAGTCAAAAACTTCTTTGGGTCTGATAGAGCGTCCACAATAGCTGAAACACAATGAGATTTAGTAGAAGAGTAAATGACATGAAAAACAGAAGATTTAGTCATGAGCCTGGTGGGCTGAATAAATAAGCTGACGCTAAAATGTGTCATTCAGTACAAACTTTGTATGACACATCTCGGGTTTGCGTTCCCCGTCTACATCCTGAGAAAGTCTTCTTATTAAGTCTGAAATCATCTCTACTTCTTGTTTAAATAGCTGTTACTAGGGAACAGGATCATATTTTGAGCTCTTAGTACAGGGCAGTTTGAGTAGGAAAGTGATAGCGACAGATCTTGCAGAATAAACGCTAATGGTAACAGTAATGATTCCTCAGTGCGAGCCCCTTGGCTTTATTTAATGACAACTCCAATTGTCCTGCTCATTTGTATGCTCGTGCCTGTTTGAAACCATTACTGCAGAGTCACTGTCATCATCATTTGTGCCACACCATTACTGTGAATGTTAAAACCAACCCAAGGCAGAGAATATGTGAGCAGGAGAGAGTTTTGTTGCTTTCCCTTTGCTTCTCCTCTCCCTGCAGGCTGCAGCATCCACTTTATTTTATTACTCTCAAATTATTTATGGCTGATACCAAAGGTTGTCTATACAAAACAAACTTATAGTTCTGTTTTACAGATTCAAGTCCATCAAATAACAAAGTACATAAAGCTTTGCGATTTGTGTGTGTTCCCGTTTCCCTCACCTCCAAAGCCGTCGGGCACGTAGGTCTTGAGAATGATTTGGCAGAAGATGGTGGGCAACGACAGGGGCTTGTTGCCTTCGTTTCTCAGGGAGATATGACGGTAGCCAGCCTGCAGGCCATCCAGAGGCAGGATGCGCTGCCCAATCAGCTTATTGTTGTCATCATAGACTGCAATGCGCAGCACTGCCAGATCTGGTAAGATCACCTAGAAGGAAGGCATGATGGGAAACAGTGGGTAGGAGGGAGGAGTAACCAGACTAAAAAAAGTCACAGAAGTTCCCATCAGTCCTGTCAAATTTTTGGAAGTCTACTGAGGTTTTTCTGCTGAGAAAAGGGTTCAAATACAAAACATTTGGTAGACAATGTGGTTAAAAAACAAAAAAGAAAGTAAGCTAAAGCAGCATCATTAAAGGGGAAGGTCGAGGATGAAACTGTCTGGGACACAATCAGGGAACAGTCCGTATTGGATAAAACAAAAAGCCATGATAGTGGAGCAATTCACTGTGTATCTGACTGCCGACAAGGCCGTCTCCACAGCTAGTATGCATCCAGGGAGTGGAGTATATCTTGTGAATATATGTATGTGTTTAACTTGTGTCTGCAGATGAGCTTCTGTGCGCACAGCCTTGGAAAAAAAAGAGAGACAGTGTCTTAACTGGCCTTCCATGTGGAGATAAGAGGAGAGAGGAGGATGATTAATACAAAGACGAAGGGAAGGTGGGAGATAAGGCTGAAGAATACTCGCTGGAGATGAATGGGCAGAAGCATCGCTGGTGTATGTTTATGCTTACACGTTCACAGCCCTGCTGATGCACTAGGTGTGAGTGCCTGCTGCTGTGTATTGTTCGCTCGCAGTCATCGTGACAGCGGTGTGTATGCACGCAATAAGTGTGGCAGCATTTGAGGGCATCTGTGTGTGTAGAGGTGAGAAACGAATCTTGCCAGCAGCCCTGCTTATGATGCCCCTCTTTGATAGCACAGTGTAAGTGTGTGTGTGTGTGTGTGTGTGTGTGTGTGAGCAGAGCAGCACTGCGGCAGGCTGTGATTGATGGTGTGTGTTAGGAAGCTGGAGTCACAGTCATGGCTGAGAGACTTCCTATTCTGCTGAGAGCAGCACTATTACACCCGTTTCTCTCTCTCTTTGGCTCGATCTCCCATCTCTTTCATTTTCCCTTTATTTCTCTCCCCCACCTCTAATTGTCTTTCTTTTCATTCCTGTGGCTCCTTTCTTCTTTTCCCTTTTCTTCCTCTGTGAGTCAATATACAGTGGATTGTCTATTCTTGTCCCACTTTCTTTATTGTTCAAGAGTATCCCAAATCACTCCATCAGCTTCTATATTCTCTATTTCTAGATTTTTATTTGATGTTTCCCCATCTCCTCTTAACTCTTGTTACTATTATCTTTAATTTTGTCTCCTTTTCTTTTCCTTCCATGCCCTGTTCTTGCTGTAAGGAGAGGATGAGGTCGCTTCTCGTGTCACTAAGACCTTTCTTCCAACCCAAATAATAGATTTTCCTCCACTCTTTTCCGCCTCCTTTGGCTCATCCCGACCACACATCAAACTTTCACCACAATGCAGACAGAATGGGACTGCATGCTGACATGCTGCATATTTTTTTAAATCACTGTATCCATTATCATCTTTCTATTCATGCTACCTTTCTGAAAACGAAGGGCTCCTCATTGTAGGCAGGGTTCAGTCCATTGTTCATCACCATGCGAGTGCGAAACTCCTTCCGGATGGTGTCCGTTGGCAGCCCATACATGTCGACTTCAACATAAGTGCCAATTTTCTTGTCAGACAAAAACTGTCCTGAGAACACCTAAAAGAAAAAAGAGAATATTATCAATACTTTGGAAAGGTGTTGATTTTACAGCAATATTGTTATACTTGAGCCTAAAAGCAACCCTTCACATGATATTATCAGTAGGTTTCCCAGACATGGATAAAGCCAGACTAAAAGAAAAATTCAATGAAGATCTCCACTGGAAAAAAATGTATAGTGTAGGACTAGGCTTAATCCCTGTCATGCTAAAGTGCTTGTAAATACTGACTTTTATTGTTTTCCTGAATAATTTAAGTATTACATGACCAAACCTGCACGCTGCAGGTTGCGGCAATAACGCCATCCACCGGTGTCTCTGAGAAAGGGTCAAACATCCTGTCTGACCGCCGCATGAAGTCGGGCTTTAGCAGGTACCTGACGTGCACAGGAGATGTATATGAGGAAAATGTACACACAGCAAACCCATCTACCTCTAAAATCAAATAAGGGAACACTTATGTTTTGTAAAATATGATCAGAATGTTTCTACAAACATTTTTTTGCTGATCTGTCTCCTAATTTAGCATAAATGCAGCATAGGAAGGTACTTTGTGCACATGTGTGTGCTAACCAGGGGCCCATCAGAGTAACGTTGGTAATGATGACTGTCTGCAAAAGCCTTGATCTCTCCACGTATAAGATTTCCAGCATGAGCAGTAAAATCTCTGCCCTCGGGGACAGTATTAAAGGCGAGGGACGGAGATGACAATGGGGAGAGGAAGAGATAGATGACTCCTGAGAGACGAGAGAAGAGGAGCTTTCTTCTCGAAAGCACTCGTTGGCTATTGGGGCAGATAGTGGCTGCGGTCGCTTCTGGCAATCGCTAATGAGATGTGACAAGTTATAATTGATGAGTTTCAGAGAGGGGTTAAGAGGGAGGGAGGGGACAGACAGGAATGAGCTAAACACAGGAGTGAGGAGCTGTTCTTACCCGCAGGAGCCATTGTATTCAAACTTTCCTTGGTTCAGCTGCATGGCCAGATCTGAGAGAAGAGTGAGAATGCCAGGTGATTAGTAATAGTAACTGTAATACAGATGGCAGGTTTTACACATCAAAACAATTAACATAAATAAATTAAAGACAGTGTGGAATTTCTTCCTGTCTGAAAGACAGAACGAAAGGGTTTGTACATTTTCCCTGACCCCCCCTACCCCCCAGTCCCCAGACCCCTGCCTCCAGCCTTGCACATGCCCCACTCACAGCAGGCCATATGGTCCAATCTCTAACGCCTCCGGACATAGGACAGCAGCTGTTTTGCAACAGGCATCACTCCCTGTTAAGGTGTTGATATGGCAGCGATAGTTTGATAGTGTGTGTGTGTGTGTGTGTGTGTGTGTGTAAGAGGTCAGAGAAAACAAGAGGTAAGTGTCTGCATGTACAATCTAGTGCTGGAAAATGAATGTGAACCACTTATAGAGACAAATGGGTACTATTTCTCAACAGGCTTGCTGTGAAGCTTGTGGACATAAGTAGTAGTTGTTTTTTTTTTTTTTTTTTGAATGCCTCGCTCGGTTTTGACAGCAGCAACACCTCTGCTCACGTCAAATCAACACTTCTTTTATTAAAAAAAAAAAAAAAGAAGAGACATTTCACCCAAATCCAGGGATTTCAAGTTACAGAATTCAGCTGTATTTGTTTAGAAAGCTTGGCACACAAAATCATTCAAGTTAATCAAGTTATTGCCACGGTTGGATACTAACAGGAAGTGAGAAAATTAGCTTTTTTTATTCAAGTTAAATGAGCCGACGCTTAACACCTGATATTTTTAGCAAGTTGGAAAGTCTTTCTTGTTATTTTTTGCATGCATATATTTGCAGCTGCAAGATTGCTGATTAGTCGCTTCATAGTCAACCCTGCACCACATACAGAAGATGCTTTGAGCATGATGATTACGTGAGGTCAGAGGTTCTTTCTTTGATCAGAGGGTTGCTTGAAATGAGATTTGCATGTGTGTTTGTAATATGAACATGCATATACTGGAAGTGGAGTTGTATGGGTTAGCGTGAGGTCAGAGGTCCCATGTTGCATGCTGTGGTACCTGGGGTCTGGAAGTTGAGCGAGACCATCTGGCAGCCTGCGTTCCAGAAGATCTGAGGCATGTAATTACTGGAGTCCACCCGGCCCCCTTTGGGGTAGATACGGCTCATCTGACGCTTGTTGTAGCTGTGCTGAAGCTCAGGAAAATTAGTAAAAAAAAAAAAAAAAGAGAGAAGGAGAG
>VUQI01013353.1:26976-42846 GCA_015106735.1 Paratilapia polleni
GGAGGAAAAATAAGAAAAAAAAAAAAAAAAAGAGCGAGAGAGAGAGAGAGAGAGGGAGAGCATGTGTGTTCCAGCACATGTGCATGTGTATGCATTTGAGTGCATGTCTGCATCAAACAGACTGTAGGACTATTTTTAGTGTGAACAGCTTGGGTCAAGCAGTCCCACTCGGGGGAGAGAGAGAGAGAGAGCAAGGCAAAGTGTGTGTGAGTGTCAGGACAAGCTACACAGGCCGAAAGCACTCTGGGCTCTAGAGGCTCTTTTCCGACAGCAGAGTGGAAACAAATATGGCTGAAAAACATCAGCTCTGACCCGGCATTCAGCTCTCATTTAGGTGACCTCAATCTATTAAGTTAAAACTCAGATTTTAATTGGAAATTTATGTGGCTTCACCCATCCTAGTAAAGCATCACAGCTGGATCACTTGAGGCATCTTGTTGAGTTTATAGTGTTGTATCACACTAGATCATAATAATTTTGTTTAAGTTGATGAAAAGATTTTTAAATATAGAATTAAAGTTAACATACATACTGTAACAATTGCTTAAATCTACTATTTACCCAGATTTTTCCTACTTTTATAGCAGTTCTATTTTCTAGATAAATCCAGTGCAACAAATGCTCAAAGGATACTTGACAAACTCAATGGCATTAGTCTTCAGATAACCCAGGCCAACTGACTCGTTAAAAGATGACATGTTATGGTGGATATTCCTTTCTGAAAAACATGGAAAAATAAAAAGAAAAGTGGATTAAGATTCATTAAGATCCACAGCAACAAACAATAAACTAAATAAAACTATTCCAAATAAGAGATCAAAGTTAAAGCTCACCCTCAGCCACATCAAAACTCTGGAACTTGACAGGCTGTGCATAGTTGACCATGGCTGAGAGATACGGGTGGATGTTAGTAGTGGCTCCCACATACGTGTACTGAGCTATCAGAGCCTCTTCGGAGTCTTCTGCCACATCTCCACTCTGCACAGGACAGGTACACATACACATGGCTCAAAAACACGTGGATTAGTCTTATTCGTCAGCCCAGACATGACATTCAGTTTTTTGAGAGAGAGAGAGAGAGAGAGAGAGAGAGAGAGAGAGAGAGAGAGAGGACAGCTGTGCACTTGCCTTCTTGTTATTGTCTTGGTCGGATGCTTCAGAGATGTCTGTGGCGTCTGTTGCTTCAGTGGCTTCAGACATCTCTGTCACCTCATCATCAGCTACCTGGAAACACACATGCAAAACACTCAGTCATGGGGTGTCCCAACCTATAAACTTTAGTGGTGGATTTGACTGAATGTGGGCCATAATACTACTCTGTCCTATATTTAGCAAATGGTACAGAAAGAACAAACCATTGAAAGTTATTAAGCTGTTTTAATCTCACCTGCCAGGGATCTATTAAAAGCCTGAGTGGTTCATTGCAGCGTTGAAAGATTAAATTTAGTGTTTCAGTTGCCAGTCAATGCTCAAACCCACCTTCTTGATACTGTTGCTTTGCTCTTCATCTTTCCTTGAGCTGACAGCGTTACTCTGAGAAACACTGTTGGATTCTTTCTCGCTGGTTGCTTCTGACACACTGCTGAGGGCCTCTGAATTCAAATCCTTATCCTCTGCCTCTTTTTCTCCTACACTCACATATACAGAACAACACAGAAATTAATACAGAAGCTGAAATTTGTTCCTAAACATTAACATTTTTCTTATTCCTTGGTGCATTTACTTTAAGGAGTGTTTACAACTGATGTTCTGCTTTGTGCTTTTCAGCATAAGCTATCACCTACTGCTTTTACAAGAGCTCCTGATACATACATTAGTACAATTTACGATTTCACATATAAACACATAGATTGTCAGGTATCTGACCGTTCTCAGTGTCGTCTTCGTTCTCCTCTCCCATAATGATAGCAGGGGTATTGGTCTCTCCTGCTTCCATGTGTTTCTTAAAGGCCTCGAGCTGCTCTGTATTGCACATATACATATGTTAAAACACAAAATCATTTCTTCTCATAAAAATCACATAAGATGTTTAACACAGGCTCAGCTGTATACGTACTCTGTTCAACTTCAGGTTTCAAGCGTTTGTTTTTGATTAGGATTTTCCGCTTGAGGTCATTTGGAGAGGGTAGGGGGCGTCCGGATTCGATCTGCCAAAGAAAACATAACTTTTACACTTGAGTAAATATGACTATAACACAATTAGAGTAAATTCTAAGAAACACCGTGCATCAGAAAGAGAGGATTTACCGGGTAGTTCTCAAGAGGCTGTTTGAGGAGGAGGTCGCCGAAGATCTCCTCGCAGTACTTGGCCATCTTGTACTGCTGAGGTTTACTAAGTAATACACACAAAAAAACACACATATACGTGAATTGTGTCTATATACTGAATATGTATAAAACATATATTTATGCAAATATCCAAAAAGCAGTCCTTATACATCAGATGTTTACTGACTGCACATTTACCTGCAATGATTTTCAAAGGATAAAATAACAGGGTACTCTGATGTGACAAATGCTGTCTCCTTAATGGCCTGGATGACATCCTGTTGTAAGAACAGAAAAACAAAATGAAAGAAAAACATTAAGTGTGAGGAAGAAGAACCAGTTGTCATCATAGATGCAATATCAAACTCTAAACACAAGGGGGCAGACATACATCATGAAACAACATTAAGGCAGGAACAGAAAGACTGAACAAAGATTATTTATTTATTTTAAACTGTACTGTTTTGTGTGTGTTCACCTTGAATAGGATGTCTGTGCACATGGCCTTGCCATGAGTAATGATGGGTTCCTGGTCCTCTCCTTTCCCATCCCAGCAGTCCAGCTCCACACATCTAATGCAAAGCACACAAATCTCACTGCCCACAAACTGCAGCCATCCAATGATGTATACTTAATAAAAATGTGTACTTGAGCTTTAGCTTATCCAGATGCTATTTTGCCAGATAACCATAAATGCAATGGATGGGACATGTGTGTATGTCAACCCATCTGAATACACCATCTTAACAGATGCCAACACACCTGCATCCAGCCAGCAGAACCTGCCGGTACATCTCTACTGAGGACTTTCCTCCGAACTGTCGACCTGTTAAGTATGTGTTGTGGGAAGAGCTGATGAAGTAGTGGGCCAGCGACTGGTCCATATCTTGGTACAGCTCCAGCCGGTCCAGGAACACTGGAGCATTTTCGTCTGACATTAGGTACCGGCAGAACCCATCACTGGACATGTGACCTGGAGAGGAAGGGACAAGAAGGGTAGAACTTAGCTGGAACATAGTATTTTGTTAAATGATCAATGAATGGTAACAGTGATGGTCTATATTACTTAAATGTGAAAGCAGTATTAAAAAACTGGAAAAAAATAGAATTTAATCATTTGTATTTGTGAATTAAAATCAAAGAAGAAGTTTTGGTAAATAAATTGAACTGCTTTTATTTGATTGGGTGTTTTACCACTTGCATTTGTACATTTCCACGATTTGTTCTGCCTGCAAGGAGATATTAAAACAGGAGAATTCTATAAATGGCTTTTATCACTTACTATTTAGAAACTGTTTATTATAAACTTTGAATTGCACAGCATGTGCAAATTCTGTGTGGTTATGTCAAAAGGATGGGTAACTTCTTGAGGTTTAACTATTAAAGATTCTTCTAAGTTTGTATTTATCATGATGGAAGCAGGCAAAAAAGGCAGAGCCTTAACAGTAAATACCTACTCCTGCAGAAAATGTGCCACAAATCTGGCTCAACATATTGCAGCTTCAAGGTTACACAGGCAGGTGGCAGCACAGCCTAAAATATCTCTCCCCCTCTGGTTTTCCCTGCACTCCTCTTTTACCTTTCTTCTTCAGATCTTCATCTCTCTCGTATTTCTCGATGATCTGCATGGCTCTCTTGGGGTCGTAGAACGGAAACAGAATCTCATTTAACCTTGGGTCGCGCTGGTTCTGTGAAGCAAAACACAAACTCAGTCATCCCCCTATTTATTGTCTGCAGTAATTTCCCAACACAAATCTAATTTAGTACAAACTCATCTTGGACTGACACACAGGATGGGGGCAAATTTATTACACTATGTTTACACTCTCAATTTGTTATGCTTGGTAGAAGATATTGAACTCAGGAGGACTAGATGAATGGCTTTCATCACTGACTATTTAAAAAACATTATCTATATATAATTAGTATATACATGAACACATAACATTTAGACAGTAAGTACTAAAAGCAGTGATTTCAACGAGTTTTCTTAAGGTGATTATTCTATGTCAGTATAAACAAAATAAAAACCTGTGAGCCACACTAACAGGTGCAGTGATTAAATGTTGCTTAAAACCAAAGAGTCATACGTGTTTGAGGGAGTCATGGCAGCTTTAACAAAACAACAGCATCAAAACATCATGATAGTGTCGCTGCCCACTCACAGAGCCAGGTGGGGATTAATCTGATTGGCGAGCTCAGAGCATGAAGCAGCCCAAACACGTGACTGCGCAGCAGCAGGACCAGGCAGGTATTCAGCCACACAGAGGAGCACAGCCACAGAGCACAGACACACAGCAGGAAACGAGATGAGCCAAGCAGGAAGCAACAGGATGGAAACCTCGACCCTCCCGTTGCCACAGCAACACCAATCAGACACAGGGAGGCAAGCCAACGGTAGGGAGAACATGGGGAATGGGATGACGGTGGGCATGCAGAATAAGGGAGGCAGTTGAAGGTGTCCTTGCAGGCTGACTGAAAGTTAAATATTTTGTCCATCCCATTTGAAGGTGGACTAACGTGCAGTCAGGCCTGGAGGGCAGCTTCTACCCCGCAGCAGGATGGGGGTAAGAGCAGGGGAGCTGCAGGGATGGGCACACACAAGCTATATACACAGAGAAGTTAATGAATGATAAAGAGCTTACTTCATTCAGAAAGCTGACTAACTGGTCTACAGTTAAATAATCAGTTTTGTTCCCATTGCTGCAGAGAAATTAATTAGAAAAAAAACAAAATAACACAAAATGTTATGCTCCTTAAAATAGAAACCCTCACAGTCATTCACAGTCAGTCAGTTAAAATTAGAAAGCAGTCTTTACAGTTACGATACACATTTAGTAGTATCTTGTTAATCATCACTCTTCTTTGACTGTTGTCATTAGGTTGAACATAATTAATGTTGAACGGTGGAAGCAGGTTAGGCTGTCCAGACATAGTTAGTGCGGCAGGCACAGAAACATTTGTCCTGATTATTTCCAACATGATGCAGCAGCCCTCACTTGGGGAATATTTAAACAGTGGATATCATTGTTCTGCACAGGCACAAGGTTAACACAGGTACAATATGCAAGGGTAATGCTGTTAAGAATGTATTTGGAGGGTATATTATTATCTCTACATGACAATTACAAAAAATAGAGAGCAGACAGGTTTAAAAACTTGCATTTTCTTGAAGAGTTCCTCTATATCTGTACGAGGGCAGATCTTCTGTGTGAGCGCGTAAAAAATGTCAAAGGTGAAATCTGCTGGTTCAATCTCATCATTCTGTGGAAGATGAATAAGACAGTCATTTCCTACCAGTTGTCTTTTATCGCAACAAGCTGGACAGATACATCTGACTTTCAGTTTTGCCTGACCTTTCCACTAGGAAGGCCCAGATCCTTCAGAGCCTGAAAGATCCCCTTCTCTGTCTTCCCTGATGCAAATGTTCGCGTGATCCTGTAAAAAAAAAAGAAGAAGAGAGAACGATGGAAGATGTGGTGAAGATGAGTGATGTATAAAATGGGTTCTGCGTGGGAATGGTACACCCTATAAACATATTCTTACCCTCTTACAGGAATCTTCCCATTCACGTTGGTCAGGAAACACATTCTCATCCAACTAAACAAAAAGGAAGTAAGATTATGGCGCTATACTGCAGAAGGCATATAGCCGGATTATTACAAGTGGGAGTGTGCTCTGACATATACTCACTGTTTCTTTAGGCATGTCATAGGACAGACATTGTTGGCCTTAACGTTGTGAATCACTGACCTCAAACCCTCGATCCACTTCTGCAAACATACAAGCACAAGGATTCAGGACACACACACACACACACGCACGCACGTCACCTAAAAACATTGAACAAATTACACTCCAGCCAAAAGGGCAGCGAGTTTGCATTGTGTTTGAAGTGAATGTCTTTGGGGAAATAAACAAGCAAATGAATTGCCCCTTAATCAACACACTTGTGCAAGGGCCTTGATAGGACGATCATCAACACACGTGCACACTCACACACGAAAACATAAACACAGCGATAAACACAGTGACCTGTTGCAAGGCTACAAGGAGTGACGATAAACAAACAGCTAGAAAGGGCCTGTAACTACCGTGAGTATGCCGCCTCACGCATTGACAGAAACGTCACTGGTAATCGGAACAGTTTTGAGCTTCCTGTCCTTTTCCTCTCTGAACGTCCGTCCCTCTTTGTGCTATATCTCCTCCGCTTCCACAACAAATTATTACTGACATCATTATAAAAACATTAAACAAGATAACCCGTGCAGCAGGGGCAGTCTGTTTGAGCCTGTGGTGTCCATGAAGCAGCGTGCTGATGTAAATTACTCTGTCATCTCTCGAGGTCTGCTACTTACTGTAGGGCCACCTGCATGTTGGGAGGTGCTGATGGTGTCATCGTGTATTTGTGTCTGTGTATGTGTGAGTGTGTGTGTGATAGAGAGAAGGAGATAAAGAGGGACTGTGGTTTTCGACTGTGGGGGGACGAGCACATGTACCTGAACCTGTGAGTGTACATGTTTGTGTTTGTGCACCCCGCTGAGGGCTGTTGCATGAATATCATTGGCAGCCCCGTGGCACAAACAGCAGTTATAACACCCATCAGCATGAAAGAAAAAAGCAAAACACCCTCTCATGGGAAATGAATAAACACCAATGCGGTGGTGCCAAATAATAGATCTGTCCTGACAAAAAACAGGCATTTTCAGTTTGTTTTAAAGCTACTGGTGATCTGTAAAAACATTATATAAAAACTTTTTCATCAAGGCTACCAGACTGCTTTGACTTTCAGTCATTCTTCTTGTTTTGTGGCACCTCTTTTAAGTTTTCTCAGACAATTGTGAATGACATACATTCACTATTTGTGATTGTGTTTAAATGAACAAAAAGTATTTGTAAGTCCATCCATCTTCTTCCACTTATCCCATTCAGGGTCGTGGAGGGCTGGAGCCTATCCCAACTGCCATAGGGTGAGAGGTGGGGTTCACCCTGGACAGGTCACCAGTCTGTCACAGACAACCATTCACGCTCACATCCACACCTACGGCTAATTTAGATTTACCATTTAACCTAACCCCACTAACTGTGGGAGGAAGCCAGAGTACCCAGAGAGAACCCATGCAGACACAGGGAGAACATGCAAACTCCACACAGAAAGGCCCTGGCCAGATGGTGGATTCAAACTCAGGACCTTCTTGCTGTGAGGCAACAGTACTAACCACGACACCACAGTGCTGTAGTTGTAAGTCCTATATTTTAAATTGGTTGAGCTATCTCCCAGACATCTCTCAGTCTGAGAAAAATTACTCTTAAATTGTCAAAGTAATTCTTCCTTTGGTTTCATATCTTTCGAGGACATCTCAAAGCTGCAGTCATCTTAACCTTAACCAAAATGATGAAGCACAAAAATGGTGATATTCTTTATATCGTGCACTGTCAACATAACCTATGAAAAGACCAAAGTGAGCATTGAAATGACAAACAAGTATTGTCTGTGTTGAACAGAAATTAATAGAACTTCCTCCCTTCCACAGAAAGGAGTCAGAAAGTATTGAGACGAACCAGCTATTGCTGCTTTGAGTCTTTTTTATAGTATTCAATGAAGAGAAAAAAAGAAAAAAAACAAGCACATTTTTGAAGAATAATAAAAACTGAGTTTAATTTCTCTTAGTGTGATGTTTTTATATTATGCCAGTTTATATTTTGGGTTCATCCAAGTGGCTCATTCTTGAAATATAGAAAAATGAAGAAGAGCAAGACAAAAAGAGAAAACAGCAGCAAAAGCAGCAGGAGGAATACAGAACAGAGATGCTGTGAGGGGAAATGAATCATTCCAAATGCATCTATTTATTAGAATGAATCAAGGCCTTGTGTAGGAGCTGGTATATTAACCCTGGCTTTCTTTTCTGAATTAGCAATCTGTTGTGGCTGCGTGTTCTTTTAACCTTTATATCTGCATTGTTGTGGGAATGCTGAAATTATTTAGACAGTTGCTAAGCAGAGTTTACCGAGCAGCAACCTTGAGGGCTGAAAAATGAAGCCAGTGCTAGACATTACATTAGGTAGTGTGATTCATAAATTGGAGACTGTTAAAGTAGACTCACTCAATCTCATTTTTCCTGTCTTGCAATCACAATCATTTGATTGAGTGGTCATTGACAATCCAAAAGCAGAAGTTAAGTTGCCACAAGCAGCCTTGCTGTGCCAGACTGCACTGAAGTCGTAATATGTACTGTTTGAGTAGTGACACAGAGTAAACAGGGTGCCTCATCAGAGGATAACTCCTGGAGGGGCCCAAGCAGCAACCTCCAGGGTTAAAAAAAAATCAACTCCATGTGCAAATGCCTAAAACTGGAGTTCCTTAAGTAGCCACATGAGGCTGACGCCAAAAGTGAATCTTTCCTCATAGACTCCCATGTTAATAATAGCCAACTTTACAACAAACATTTTTACAGCCTGACACAAAAACCGATTTTGGTGTCTATAGCTAATATACCTCTCCATAACAACATTGTATAGATGATTTTTTTCATAACTCACCTGTTTAAACTTAAGGCTTAAAGTTAAGGACCTGGCTGTTTTGAGTAACAGGTGGATGCTAACACAAGCACAAGCTTCACCTCTGCTGATCTGAGTCACTGAACTGGACGTCTCTATTGTGTTTGTGGTGTTGGTGACTTGTGGAACGTTTTAAATTCGACTACCAGATAAATAATTTGGACTGCTGTGTGGTTAATTGTATTAGCAGCCATCCAAAAATCAATGTACAATACCAAGTTATATTGTTAAAACATTCCAAACTACAATGACATAAAAGCTTATCCAGTTAAATCTCAAGGTCAGCACTCCATCTTTCTAAGTCACATAAGCAGTAGAAATACTGGGAATGCACGCATTTACCCTGGCTGTCTCTGGGTTCTCTGCCACCATGAACATGAAGTTGAGATTGACCAGGTCTGTGCCACTGCAGATGCAGATGATGCAGCCCTCCAACTCTGCCTCTGTCTTTCCATTGGCCTCAAATGATGACAGGATCTTAGGGTCCTTAGGAAAGAGCACCAAATAAAGAGATTAGTAAGGAAATGACGGGTAAATATGCGGTCAAATTAAATGACACAGACCTACACATGAAGGCCAAAAGAGCAAAGAAACACACAAAAGCTGGAATAAGAAGGCAACAGAGCAAGCACATTAGATGTTTTGAAGCATTTCTACAGCTTCACATTTTTTAAATAGGAGAGTAGATTTTAACATTTAAAGACCCACAGTTCTTTTTCTCAAAATAAACTATATCCGAGGACGCTTTAGCCTGAAATAACTGTAACTCTGTTTGATCAGTTTAACAGAAAATCCATGAAAACATTTTCTCACTATCAAAAACAGCACCACTTCTCCTTCTCTCATCTTCTCAATCAGATTTCCTTTCTGCCACCACTGTCACCATGGAAGATCGTAACGCATGTATGTTATGTGATTGAATCAACAGCAACAGGCAACAGGTTATGCCACTTTAAAATCCCAGCCGGCAATCATCCAATCACATTCATCTCTTCTTGTTCATTGGATTACGTGAAACAGCTCTCCAGGCTTGTGTAACCATGTTAGCCTCTGAGGAAAAGCCCAGCTATCAGTAGTCTGCACTGTACAGAACAACATACAGCGTATGAGCTGCTATCAGACTGCAGAATCTGTATACGTGCCCTCACATATGTACATAAACACATGGCCACACAGGACCAAATAAACACGCTCCCCTCTGCTGTCAGCAGTATATACATGACTTGGGAATCTACTGTTAGACTTCTGACTTTAGTGGCTTCATTGGTTTGCATCCTAATTAGAAGGCAGCATGCCTGTGGATGTTCCAATAACAGCTTTCATAATTCATATAGCTGGTATGAAGCTAAATACTGCAATATAATGTGTCACTGTCAAGGCTACACTGCATGAATCAATATTTAATATACAGAGAAACTTATGCGGGTTTGGGTGTGTGCGTATTTCGCTCTGTATCTGCTAAATACTGGTTGCCAGCTGGAATAATTCACAGTACACCTTGGCTATTTCAGGAACAGTTTTCTATAACAGGATAAGGGAGTCATTCTGACAGAGACAGAACATCTTATACCTTTGAGCTTTTGATCCTGTAGTATGAACTCCTTAACCCAGCGGTTTCCTGACAGCCCATCATAACCCCGCTGAAAGCACAATTTTTTCAATACCCCTCTTTCGGCCAAAAGCACAAGCCATGGCTGCAAGAAACAGATTCAGATACAACCTGTGGCGAAACCCAGGGTTGTATAAATATTCATGTGCTGAATATTTCATGTTTATGTTCTGCTAGCGCCCTGTGTGAATCTGGTATTCAAAAGTGAATCTCAGTAATGAGAACTTGACCGGGAATCCCAGTTATTATATCGATAGAAAATGCCACCATAGCCTTGGCTAATTTAAACATGAATAATGGCCTGAAGTGGCAGTCTCTCTAGATTTTACCAGGAGTGTCACTATGGGACCAAAAGACTGAACACTGGATAGGGAGACTGAGAGTGTGAATTTTGTGAAGAAATTGTCTTTCCCGAGGTCTTACCTTTGGGACGGCACCAACACGAATACTGTTGATGAGGGAACACTCCAGAACCTGACCTTCCTGCAGGAGACAAAAAAAGATGGAAAGACAGAGAGAAAATGTAGATGAAAGAGGGAAGAATATAAAATGAGTCTAGAAGAAGAACAATTTCTAATAGTCAGCAAAGCAGAAACACCACAACATCTCAGCATCTGACAACATTTATTAACATAGGTCAGTATGACCCAAATATGAGGAAAATCTCCAACTCTCCTTTGTGCATTTAAAATAGCTGTTTTAACACTAACTGATTTGATTATCAAGTTTGATTTATTCTCCAGAGTACACTGGATAAACATATTAAGAGGACAGACAGTTATTTGTTTCACCAGTCATTAAAAAAGAAAAAAACAAAAACAGAATGCCAAACATTGTGGATTTTTATTTCTCTTCAAGTCCCTTAAAATACAATATATCATATACTAAAAACAATGTCTGTCTTAAAATCAGGAAATCATTGTCAAAATCTATTGTATGATTTGGAAAATGTCAGCAGTAACACAGGTGTTATGAAAGTTGTGTGCATGTTTTTTTTTCAGAAACTATGCAAAGCTTGTGCCACTAAAGTATTTCTGAAAACACTAAATGGGAAAACATATTATCCTGATCAGGATTTTTCCCAAATAGAGGAATTTTAAGTGCACCTCAAAGACATTTTAGCCATTACCAAAGGAAAATCACCAGCGTTATAATCAAGTGGCTGAAAAATGATGCCAAAATGCCACTGCAGTGCTAAAAAAATGCAGTTCCTCAAGTGGCCACTTGAGGCCGTCTCCAAAAGTGAGTCAACTCCAATAGACTCCCATGTTAAAATGTCCAACTTTACAGATGAGATTAGCATATTTACAGCCAGGAACAAAGAACAGTTTTGGTCTTTATAGCTAATTCACCTTTATAAAACAACTGTATGGGGGGTGAATTTCTTTTAGAACTTACCCATTAAAAATTGTTTAAAGTTTAAAATTGAATGCAAACACAGGTAGACACTGACACAAGCAGGTGTAGCTGCCAACTGTCTGCTAGGCTTCAACTTAGCAATGTTAAATCATCCAACAAGACCTATTGAACATGTTTACGGTGTTGGTGCATTTTGCAACATTTTTAATGTAACTATCTGACAAATAATATGGCTGGCTGTACTAATAGCCCATGCAAGAAGTTTGTGCTACTATTATGGTAGCAACCTAAATGCTAACGCTGATGCCTAAGAAAGAGGCTTCAATAAACAATGGGTGACACGATGGTGGCTACGTCTATCTTTTATGTATAGTCTAAGGTTGTAGTAAAATATGTATTTCTTAATGCGCCTTGTTAATAGAGGTTTTATTTACTTAAACTAAATAGACTTTATTTTTAATCAAATGGTCAGAAATACAGGAAAAATGCACAGATTTCTGTCAAGCAAGGCAACCAACTCTTCACTTTTGCCTGCCTTTTCACCTTCTTTACATATTGTGCGGACTGATCACCCTGTGCTATCACCTCTCAGAAGAATACATTTCTCTTTACAGGATCCCCTTGCATATGCTAGAGTACACAAAGGTGATGAGGTGCAAGCTGTACCTTTCCCTCACTCTTCCAGGTGATGAAAAAGCCGTACTCATCTACTCTCATGTGGCAGTTGGGCTCAAAGATGTACGGGTCCTGCAGAGAGGAAAAAATATTATTTGTAAGCGATGAGGCTTTATTAACCCGAGGTTTTATTTGACACAGTCAGACATTAAACAGTCAACATGTTTAACAAACACAGGAATTATTCAATCAGGCAACCAGATGCAGCTCTTATTCCTTTTATAAGATATACCTGCCTGCCTAAGAACACACATTCAAACACACACACAAAGTATGCACAAATACGCTCAGTACGTACATATGTTGCGTGCAGAGGAGATGAAGCCTATTGTCTAAGACAAACACACAGTGAGATAAATGTGACGACCATTAGCTGTTAAACACAAACATCATCTTGTTGGAACACAGCGTTGTGTTTTAGAGACGGGAAGGAACTAAAAGTGTACGACCCTAGCTATTGTGACTGCACACATGTACCGTAACTCTCCATCTATTCAGTTCAGGAGGAGTGTTGAGGCAGGAAATCTACTAACATTAGCCAGCTTATCTTGCCCAAACAATCTTTCACTCAATTCAATCAGCTGAAAGATGTGTGTGTGTGTGTGCCGGCAAATGACTTTGTGCATTTTTTTTTTCTTATTCCACTCAAACAACGCATAAAAACATATGAGAGAAATAAACTAGAGAAGGAGATGGCTGCTGGGTCACTCGAACTCTAATATTAGCAGTAGGGAACCGTGTAACACACTCATGTACACACTCATAGACACGTGATTTATTATTTCAGGATGTTGCTGCTATGAGATACACAGCTGCAAATAGGACTAAGCTGGCTTGTTATTTGGCTCGTGCCCTGACATCTAAAACACTCATAAAAACCACAAGAACCATTTTATTTCTATTTAGGAAAGAGTGAGACTGCTGTAAGTGCAGTTAAAAGCTTTACTCTCTTTCATCTGAATTAAGACTGACAGAAGCTTCAGCATTACATAGTGTAGATGGGGTCTATGAAGGAGATGGTTTCAGATAAGCCCAGACTGTTAAGGACATACAGCTGTTAACAGTATCACACAGCTTACTGTAGTAAAGGTAAAAGCAATGGAACAATTAGCTGAAGGTCCAACTATCTCCATGTCTTCATGGATGCAGACTTCTACTTAAGGCACTCCAACTCCGTCTAAGTGCAGCTCAGTGTGTTGTCCTTTTGGGGTGTTTCACCCTTGGTCTAAATTACCGAATCAACATTAGAAACTGATAATTCATCCACCCTGTTTAGGTGCAACAGCTCTGTCTGCAAATATTATGGTACTGTGCAAAAGTCTTGAGCCACCTCTCCAGGTTTCTTTGTTTGTTAAGCCACTTAACACGGACCTATGAATCATTCAAGCATAAAAAGGCACCTAACTCAAGGGATGAATCAGTGTTGTGTCTACGCATAACAGACAACTGAGCAAAGAACCAATTTTAAATTGTATCTTTAGGCCCTTTGTTACTAGCAGTCTGTGACAAAAACAGTTTGTTCTCATTTCTTTGGTTGAATTGATGAAAAATGGCAAATTTGCCAATTTGCCATTTTTGTGTTGACCAGCAAAATTTTATGCTGGTCAAACACGGTTTGACCAGCATAAAATGGTATTTTTGCACCAACAAAGTGATGCCCAAAGATCTACTGGGCAAAAACTTGGTATGTGGTGTGCAGTGTGTCCTTAAAAAAAGAATGAGGAAACTGGAGAAGTGGGGGACAAAAGAAGAAGTGGCAGGCCTAAAAAATATCTACAGCAGATGAACAGTATCTGAAAGATAAGAAGAATAAAAGTGGTGATACCAAATATTGACTTTCAAACTTGTTAGAACTGAACAAACTCTCTTTGTGCCTTATATACTGTATTTCCATGTATGTTTGCACGTTTCATCATCTATTCATCTATTTCCCATTTTCCTAGCAAAATATAAAGAAATGAGGGGTGGCTCAAGACTTTTGCACAACACTGTATATACGATGTTATCAACAAATAAGTGCTAATGCGTTTTCTGTGTCTCACTGGTATCTCCCTGCCTTCATCAGCTGTCAATATGAGGCTGCTTAGTCTCCATGGACACTAAACATCACCCAGATCTTAAACAATTGATTTCCACTCAGTGAGATAATGAATGAAACACACACACACAGAGGAAGCTCTTTGGCTATTTGCATGATGGATTACATAGGATATCTTTAACCTTTTACATCAATGCCTGCGGACTGTCAAAGAGGGGGAAACTCATATGAAACATCTCATTATAAGATACAAACCAATTATTGAAAATCTATAGAACACTATATAGGGTAAAGCTAAACAGAAAAACAAAAAGTGAGACACAAAATTGGAAAAGTTTCCTCCTATTCAAGGGAATGGACTGGGACATGAATTTGCTTTTTAGAAAGCTGTCTTATATAACTATGCTGGGAAACTCCATATATATTGATAGCCGTCCCCTATGAAGCTTTGAATTGCACTGGTGCAAACACACATACGGGCACGCTGACCCACATGCACATTACCTGCCACTACCATCTGTCACTCAGTGGGGTTTCAGTCACTGGAGACTGTTTTTGTGGGAAAAAAAATCCATGCTGTTTAGCATATGCTTTTTGCCCACTGAGGTGCTTGTCTATGTCATTTCAGTCTATGCCAATGCGCTTGCATCCTTTATAATTGCCAGGCAGCAGCAACGCTCGCTCACACAAACATGCCCACACTGACACAACGTAGGATTGACAGAGTTTTGTAAATAAGAGACATTGCTGCTTCAAGTTTACAATAACAGTGAAGAACATGAGCTGACAGCCAAAATAACAATTTTTTTATGAATGAAGGACTACAGCCCCATAATTGATGGATCTCTTGAGATCCACTAGTTTGAGTTGATATTGTTCAGAATATAATCATTCATTAATGACAAAAATGCAACACCAAAAGGGTAGTGGTAGGCCCCAAGTGGCATTATTAATTTCAACCGACTGCCAGAGGTTGACCTTATTACCATTCAGGCCAGTCCTAACCTTGTCCTGTCTAAGCTTGGCTCAAATTCACAGCAGCAACACACTGAGGACTCTCTTCAGAAGCATGCTGGCCCAGTTTCACTGCTCACTGTGACATGGCTTTGGATTTGATGATGCCTTTCCGTACACTCTCTGGTTTTTTTCTCTGCCTAAGAGGGATCCTCCTCCCCCAGCTGATGCCCACATAAACGGAGAGGACTGAGGGGATTTCCTGATGTGTGCAGGGGTACGTGTATGTCTCTGTGTGTGCATGTGTCTGTGACACACTTTGCCTTTGCTTGTGAAATGTCCTAGCTAAGTGTCCTGATTAAGTTTGTCAGAGAAAATGTGGGCAAAAAAAAAAAAAACAAGGAGAAAT
>VUQI01013355.1:7416-20026 GCA_015106735.1 Paratilapia polleni
TTGAGATCTATAGTTTTCAAGAGAAGAGCTAGAGATGCTTATACATGCTCATCTTTCTTCTCTTATTGGCTACCGCTTTGCATTTTTCTTCTCACTTAGTAAGTGAGCCCCTGGTCGCTGGCAGGCTCTTCAGAATGCTGCTGCTACACTGCTCGCACTAGGTCTTACAGATGATCTCATTACTTATGTCCCTTCACTGGCTCCCAGTTGTGTTCAGGGTCCAGTTTAAAATTTTCAACCTCATATACAGAGCAACAGCATTTCCTTTGACTCTATTTTTATTTATTGTACTTTAAAAAAAAAAAAAAAAAGAATCTATATCTTTTTTAACTCCACAGTTTGTTTTATGTGAAATTTCTTGTTTTGCTTTTATTTCCATTATTACACCAGTTTACTTTCTATCTATCTTGTACACTAAGTTCAGTTGTCTCACCCAGTGCAGCCAGTCTCTGCAGCTCGTCCTCGTTGTCAGTACTGTGCGGTCGACCGATCTGAAGCACCTGGTTCTGGCCATCGCTGCTGGACTTGCACAGCAAGACTCGGTTAGTCCCTAAAACCAAAGGAAAACATATTTAAGGTACTTTAGGAATAAAGTTTATTATTATTATATTATTTAAAGTTCATTCAACATCAACAAGAGGTAAAACTGTTACTTACAAATCTCACCTCTCTGAAGTAGATATAGTAAACCTTCTCTATAGCAGAGGTCTATCTAATTACATTAACAATGTTTTGCCAGAATTCCAATATACACAACGGGTCTTTTTCAAGCACAAGTGCAGTTAACAAAATAAATGACTGTATTTCACTCTGATGTGTCTAGGTATAAAGAATGTTTGATCACTGGCTCAGCTCGCATGGGCACTTAACTGGAACGGAGCAAACATTAACAGCACTAGTTGCTCCTGTGATTTTTCCGCTTTAAGTTACCGAAATGTTGTGCAAATATCAGAGCCCTGTTACTGGCACACCTAAAAGGAAAGCAGCCATTATTGTTATATTTTAACCTCTGTTCAAAAAGTCCAAATGTCTGCCATTAACAAGGCCCATAATGCCTCTGCCTTGTTTAATTGTGGTGGTTACTGGGCTGAATTATATTGAAAGCTGATTTTAGTGTTTTGCCTGCCCGTTTAAAAACAAGGCTATTAGTAAGGTAGTAGTCTCAAGGTCGACCAATGGTCGATGTCCTCTAGTCCAACCAAATTCTTAATGGTCACGTGTGTTACCTTCAGGAGGAGAAAAGCACTTTTCTCCTCCAGATTTTTACTCTGAGTTGGCTCCAAACTAAGTTGTTGGTCTGGCTTCACAACACACAGCCCATACAGACTGCATAAAACAGTTGGATGTATCCACCTTGAGTTGACAAGCTGGAGACCTAAGTCCTCAGCTAAAGTGAACTGGCTTGGTCAGCTGCGGTGCATCCATAAACTGTATGGGTGTGTTGCACAGATGCACATACCTGCTAATTAGTGCGAACACATAAATAAAATAATACTAGCAAACAGATCTTTGATGGGCTGTTACCCAATTGACTGCATAGCATGCCATATTATTGGTCTGATAATAGCATTAAAAGTTATTCAAAAGGCACCAACACCACAAACGCTAGCAGACAGCTGGAGACTACAGCAGCCATGCCCTAATCATGCATAACTTTAAGCTGTAATAAAATTTAAACAGAAGGGTTACATAACAGTCCTCCCCCTTTGTCATGGAAGGCAAAATAAGCTATACAGACCAAAACCATCTTTGTAAACAGGTTGTAAACATGGTGTAAAGTTTGGCAGTTTTTGCTTTATTCTTCAGCTCTGGAGGTTGCTCCTTGGTATAGGCTCAAAAAAAATGACCACAGAGCAAAGTCAACATGTCTCCTATAGAGTCAAACACAAAGAGGACTGTTAAATTTTTATCTAAGTGTCAGTAAACTGGTACATCAAGGTAAAACTTACATTCTGAATTTAACATTTTTCACCTCTATGACTGAAATGGTTTAGCAATCAAAAACAAGACACAAAATGTTAACTAAAAATGCTGATTCTCCTTCTACTATTCATATTCATGAAACATTTGGGCTTCTAATTTTTGCACGCATTAATCATGCAGAGACTCTGATGTTGCTCTGAGGTTACTCACAGGTCCCATTCTCCATCAATTAATGAGCTAAGATGCGATGGTACTTTAAAAAAAGCTAAATATTAATTATTTGCCTCCGTCGCCACACAAAAGCTGAGCAGGGAGAGATCAATGATTAATTCACTTTTATATTAACAGTTTGGGGCCACTGAGCCGAAGCACCCCCGCCTGCAACCAAATTTTATGTCCTGAAAATGACTGCAGTTGTGTGCGCGCGCTGTTCACCTAATCTGCAGATAAGGGCATCCAATCAGCCACATTACACTGGGAGGGGCCCGTGTCACCCTCTATGTTAATCAGGTAGTGCTGACAGGACTTTGCTGAGTTTAAACCTGATGTGTTAGTCAGAAAACTGCATGTCTGTTAATCTGTAGAGAATAGTCAACCATTTCTGACCAGCAAAGTGATGCAGTGCTCCGATTGTTGTTTTATTTTTTTTAATACAGCTCCAGTTTTAGCCCACATTGTGTATACCATACATTGTCTTTTGACCATTCCAGAGCCTCTTCCTTTTTGTGGGGTGGCTGTGGCTCAGGGGGTAGAGCGAGTCGTCTACTAATCGATCCCTGGCTCCCCTAGTCTGCATGCCGAAGTATCCTTGGGCAAGATACTGAACCCCACGTTGCCCCCGATGCATTCATCGGAGTGTGAGTGTGAGTGTGTGTGAATGTTAGTAAGCACTTAAGTATAGATAAAAGTGCTGTATGAATGTACGTGTGACTGGGTGAATGTGGCATGTAGTTAAAGCGCTTTGAGTACACAGAAACTGAGTAGAAGCGCTATATAAGTACTAGTCCATTTACCATTCTGACGTTGAATGTTTACATACCCGCGCCCTTCCCAAACACTCCAACTCGCTCAAACTATGGGTTACATGACCTTAACTGTCAAATGTACTTCACATCAAACCCACAGCTGGGAGTGATTTTCAAGCACATTTACTCCTATGTTTAAACCTCCCTAGTTCTGTCAACTTTGAACTCTTGACCCCCTCACACAAAGCACCAGAGGGGAGAACCCCTTTCTACCAACGACTAATTATTATCCCCACCCCAAATATTCTGCCCTGTGCCACGTCCTTGAAGACAGAAGAAAATGAAACTCAGAGGGAGAGTGAGGGGCTCTTTTCCTGTGTGTGCCCCAACATTGACTCTGGAAGCTAAAAGAAAGAAACATCTGAAGGGTTTTGTAAAACTGAGGTATTTGAAATGAATAAGATTTATCCCCTGGATTAGTGAATGTATCAACCAAAAATAAGAATATCCAGTGCTCACAGTTGCATGAAACAAAGCTCAATATGCAGCAGCGCGTGCCTTTGGCAGTAGCTTTGATGATGATTAAATTGAAATCCTTCTAGGGAATCACTGTCACTCTTCAGAGTTGGTGTGCCTATGTGGGAATATCTGCACCCCGCTGTCTCATTTGAACTTCCTCACAGTTAAGGATCTAAAATGGCCTGTGGGTTTGTGTATTAAAATATTAAAAGTAGATGCTTGTTTTCTGCTCTGAAGCTTAAAGTGTCAGGTGGGAATCTGTACACAAACACACACAATAAATCATGCAGTCAGAACTAGCTATTATGATACTAGCCCTACAGCTGTTGTCTGCAGGAGCCTGACTTGGCAGCAGGGATTCAAAAATATTGACCGACATTGTAGGTATGCTTTGAATTAAGAGAGTCAATATCATTCCATCACTCCATCTGGCTGTGGGCTGCAGGAAACGCAGCACGTGGGAACGCATTCCTTGTTGGCTGTGGAAATAAACACTCAATAAGTGCAGTATGGAGAGCACGTTTACTGATAGGGTTTTCAAAGGGTTTTTTTCCCCTTATGTATGTACTGTAGTTCAGAGACACAGCAGATATAATAGGCATTCCCAAGATGGTGCTTGTTTATCATATCATCACCTTTTACTGTGTGGAAAAACAAACAGTTTTAGGTCCTCACCCTTTGAGACAACTTTCATCTGCTCAGGTGCCCCACTCAGACAAAACGTTTCAACAGCAGGTGGGTGGGGCCCCTGTGATCACAGCCAGATGTGTGCTTGATATGTCCATGTTAAGGATATCTGCTATCATTTACAGTACTGTGCAAAAGCCACACCTCATTGCTTTAGGCTTTGCTAGGAAAATGGGAAATAGGTGTAGCAATTTATTGAAGCGTGTGCAAACATACATTGAAATACAGTATATAAGGCAAAAACAGAGTTTGTACAATATTTATACACAGCCTGAACTCTCTTAGCCAAGCTTTCTTGTAATTTCTTTAAGTATTCTTCAGGAATAGTTCTCCAGGCTTCTTGAAGGACATTCAAAGCTCTTCTTTGGATGTTGGCTGTCTTTTGTTCTGTTCTCTGTCAAGATGATCCCACACTGATTCAATAATGTTGAGGTCTGGGATCTGGGTGGGCCAATCCATGACTGATAGTGTTCCATTGTGTGTTTTTCTATCCAGGTATGCTTTTGCTACATTTTTTAGTGTGTTTGGGATCATTGTCATGCTGAAAAATGAAGCCACTGCCAATCTGACGCTTTCCAGATGATATTGCTTGGTAGATCAAAATCTGATGTTGGAATTATGAACACAGAACACTATCAATTTTGACAAGATCTCCAACACCACTGGCTGAAATGCAGCCCCAAACCATGACAGAGCCTCCACTGTGTTCTACAGATGGCTGTAGACACTCACTGTTATACCTCTCTCCTGACCTCCTCTGTACATATTGGTGACAATTTGAACCAGAAATTTTAAATTTGGATTCATCACTCCATAAGACCTGTTGCCACTGATTTTCAGTCCAGTTCTTGTGTAATTTGGCATACCTCAGCCTTTTCTCCATGTTTCCCATCCTTAAGAATGGTTTCTAGACAGTCACGCTTCCACTGAGACCATTTCTGATGAGGCTTCAGATCAACTGAAGGGCCGGATGCATCTCTCAGGTCCTGTGTCAGGTCTTTGCTGGATTTCTTCCTATTTCTTAAAGACGTGACTTTCAGATATTGTTCATCTGCTGTAGATAGTTTTTTTTAGGCCTGCCACTACTTCTTTTGTCCTCCACTTGTTTAGTTTCCTCAGTTTTTTAAGGACACACTGCACACCATGATGATACACGTTTTCAGCTAAGAGCTTTTTGGGAATCACCTTGTTGGTGCAAAAATACTATTTTATGCCTGTCAAATTGTGTTATCTGTTATCTATAGATTCAACTAAAGAAATGGCAACAAATGTGTTTTTGCAACAGGCTGCTAGTAACAAAGTGCCTAAAAATACAATTTAAAATAGGTTCTTTGCTAAGTTACATCTAGACAACACTGGTTCATCCCTTTAGTTAGGTGTCTTTTTTAGGTCAGCGTTTAAGTGGCTTAACAAACAAACAAATAACATTCCTCTAAAAATGGTCAGGTACAAGGACTGGACTGAAAATGAGTGAAAAAACAGCCAATGTCCAAATAAAATCTTCGAAAGACCTTCAGACCCTGGAGATATATTGCTCATGACCACTTTAAAAAATGACAAGAAAGAAACAGCCTGATGCCTGAGCTCACTGTGATTACTGCACCTCATAATTTGAAACTACTGCCATGGCTAGCCACGTTTAATATAAGCATTCTCCAGTGTAACAGGATATATATGACAGAAAACATGGAAAAGCCTAATAGGTCTATTTTTTTCCATTACATTTTTATTTGTTAATATTATTCTATAAGTGCTACAAAAATAAAAAAGAAATATTCCCTACTGAAATCCTAAATTTGTTGTCAACTGCAGCAGGATGCAACATAGCCATTTCTCCAGCCTTTAAAAACCAAGGAATGGTTTACTTGTGTCAGTGAACAAGTGCAGGCCAATACACTATATACTGACTCTATATTCAGTATTTAATTAGATAAAATATATGCTCATGAACTCTAAAGTCTCTCTTGTTCCAGCAGCTGTCTGCTAACCAGGTTTTACATTGGAGAGCTAGCATGTGTTTTCATAGTGAAAGTGGCCTCTGTTCCTTTCACAGACTCTCCAATAACCAAACACAAATGTGTGTGAAGCCTGACATCTGCTGGTGTAAAACAGATTGTTAAGTGGCTGTCTGCTATTTGTTGGTCTTTTGGTGGTACGCATTGTTGTCAGATGATTTTGTTGCAAATATAATAAAACATTAAATAGCAAATCCAAGTATTATTACTATCAAATTCAGATTCGAAGCTCAGGTGAACACGTATACATACCAACATTGGCAATGTAGAGCTTGTTATTGAGAATGAGCGCCACCACAGCCGTAGCGCCTCCCGACACCTCCTGCTCTAGCTCCTTCAGCCGCTCCAGTATCTTCTGACTCTGAGAAGGAAGCTGGTGGAATGGGACATTCTGACCAGCCGAGAGGGGAAGAGACAAAAGAGAAAAAGATGAAGAGGAAGAAGAAAATGAAGCAAGTGGAAGCAGGACACAAGATGGGAAAGTAGGAAAGGGAAGAAGGAAATCAAGAAAAAAAAAGAGGTAATGAGACAAATGATAAAAAAGAAGGAAAAGAATAAGAGATGAGTAAGAACACAGAACATAGGGTCAGAACAGACAAAAGGAGATCATCATTATCACTGGATAATTAAGAAAAATAACTGATGGGATCACACCAGGTGCAACCATAATGATTTCTCAAAACCATTGAAAAATCTAAGTTTAAATATCATAAGCCATGGGGAGTTACAAATACAATACAAATTCAGAAGAAATGTGGGATGGGAGCATAGTACCTCCCTACTTCCAGAGCCCCACACTCAGTTACTGCAGGTCAGACCAAAACCCTCTTCAACCTTCATTTTGATCTGAACTACACATCTCCCAAGTTTTCTGTCTGAAACCAAGACCAGCTTCTCTAATGAAAGAGTGATGAGACCAATTAAAACATAACAAGCTCATTCTCCAAAGGCCGAGTATTAGCTCACACCAAAGCCTAAATCTGTGGTTGCTATAGAAACCAGAAAAAGAACCCCTTTTTGTCAAATTCAGCTTAATCTGCCAGTATGCTTTGCACTGTGTGTGTGTGCGTTCATACCTCATTGTGTGGTAGGAGGTAGTTGGACAGGTTAGCCTTCTCAGCCAGAGCATCATCTATGGTTTCAAAGTAGCTCTTCTCCACCACATCAATGGCCTGTAGCAGCAACATGTGCAGTGTCATGCATATGAAACTAAGTGTCACTACTGAAGACTTAACAGTATTAAAATGTCAACTCAATGTTTTTTTTTCCCCTGAAGAGTAATCCTTTATTTATTTTATTAAAATAAATTAAGGATTAATAAAGTCAGCTGCCTCTCTAGTGACTCTTTCATCCTGCGGGTGAGCTCCAATTTAATGGTCTTGGAGTGCAGCTGCCATAGTTCTTGTTCTGTTCTGTAACCTCGGTCAGGACATGAGCCAGTTCTCCACCTGCAGGTTCTGCTCAGAGTTTCCCTCCTACTGGTGGCAGACCACCACAGTTGCAGTCCAAGATGCTAGAGCTGGAGACAGTCACACGGGAGACTCACTGAAGAGGGTAATGAATGAAATCGAGGACCACCACAGCAGCAGCAACATTTAACATAGCAGCAAGGGGATTGTCTGGTACTAAGTCAATTGCAGATGGCATGTTTCTCTTGGGGAGATGACAAATTAAAGACAAAAATACACATGCAAGAATGCATTCACACATATGTACATACACACATGCAATACATACATGCCTAGAATAAACTACAACAGAGAATGTTTAAGAAAAAGCTAACCTATAAAAATGTGTTTAAAACACACCACTTATTCAGCTGACCTGCTGGAATGAGGAAGGCTGTGACAAAGTTTAATCGCTACAATCTCCAAAGCACAGTCGCCATTTAAACTAAGAGTTAAAAAGCCCTGATTTGATGATCAGAGAGACTGACAGCTGGAATAAGGTTTCAGCAAATCTGCTATTTAAGCAGGAACCAGGCGATGCAAGGCTGGCAAGGAAAGCAAGACCAGGAATGATATGTGATCGCAGGCAAGTTTTTGTTAGCAGCCTAGCTGCTGCATACAGGACCAACTGGAGATGGGCTAGTGGGGGGACTGAGTAGTGAAAAGTGACTTACAATAATCTAGACGGGAGAAGGTTAGAGCACATAGTCAAACTTACTGGCTGGCAGTAGAAGTTTGATTTTTGAAATACACCTGGGCGGCCCGCCCAAATAAAGTCTTTGTGTGGGAAGTATCGTGCATGGATGTGGTTTGTTTTAGTATACTGGGTACTTCATGTTTAGGTGCCACAATAGGGCATAAACACCCACAGTGCATCTTTTTCTGATCTGGCTAGCCTATAAATGCACTGCTGTTATGTTTCCTTTTGTTTAATGCAAAAAGCTTTAAGCAGTATTAAGCGAATATAAAAAAAAGTGAAACAGGCATTGCATATTAATTATGGGGTTAATTAATATAACAACAATAAGTGTTTTTGTAATGAGTGGTGAATTCAAACCATGGGACTAAATGGTAAATAAAAATGTGCAGCAGCAGGAATGTCTTAGAGGCAAGACTGAGATTGTACACTATTATTCATTTATTAAAATAATCACCATAGCTCCTCCCTCCATATGAAGGCTGGCCTTTCTCCAGACTTGCTTAATGACCTGTTTCAGGAAAAACCAGCCTGTATACAGTATGTCTGAGTACAGATGACAAATCAGCCTTTTGGTTTTCCATTTGAAAATAAAGACTTGTTTATAATGCATTAGCATTATTGAGATACACTTTTAATGGCTTCAGAAAACCTTTTAATAACTTCAATGTATCTTTATCTTAAAAATATCTGACGGTAATCTAAGCTTTTAAAGATTCATCCATCAATTTTGTGTGTGGAGTGTTTTGTCCCCTCTGTGTTTGTTTTCCTATTTTAAAGTCACAGACTCTGCCTGCAAAAGTGTGAGGGAAAATTACTTCCCACCCTGAAACGTAAAAGTCTTTATTTCCTATTCTTTCTAGACATTTACACCAGTTGATCTGAAGCTACTGACTTGTTTAACATGTAACACAAAACATAAAAAACACAGACAGATGCACAAGCACAGACCTGTGTGAGGATCCTGCGGACGTCGTTGTCTGTGTGACCGGAGTTTAGCTGCCCCAGCAGCAGTTCAGCTGTTAGACACTGGGAAGCAAAACTGGCCACTCTGCTGCCATCGTAACCATTAAAAACCCCGTACAGGAAACAGCCATCCTCACCTCTGAAAAGAAAAACAAACATGACACCTGGGTTGTAAAAAAATTGGGCAAAAACAACATCCTTTATCCACAACTCTCAGGGTTGTGGTACCTTTTGATTTCCTTTCTGTGTTTGGTGCACTAACAAAAATAGATATGCTAACAATACTAGAACATCTGTAGATGTAAAAGCATTTGGAAGAAAATGATTAATTTACACATAATTAGACGAGCAAAGTCTGCAGCCACGAGGGAAACCTGTTCAACACATTTCTCTGACAGAGCCTGCTGTTTGCTTTCATGTCCTTACAATCGGTAATGAGAACTGGATTACTGAGCTGTAGCCACAGACCTGATGTTCATAATTCACTCTGTGGTGGCAGTCTTTCTATAAGGGAGAAATACCAATTACCTGTTTCTTTACTGCTGTTCACTTCAATGATTCAGATGTTACCAGGGCACATTTAAAGCCCAGTCTTTGTATGTTTTGTCCAGGTACTGCTGTGGTCCATTTAATAGTGTTTTCCTGATAAGTTATTGATGTTTTTATAAAAGACTACAGGCAGCAAGTCCTGCAACAGACTGGCGACCTGTCCAGGGTGTACCCCGCCTCTCGCCCTATGACAGCTGGGATGGGCTCGAGCCCCCCCAACCCTGAATTGGAAGCGGAAGAAAATGGATAGATGGATGGACTATAGGCAGTAATAGATGTTTTTCTGTGAAATTAAATAAGAAACAGTTCAAGATTTTACAATTTTGGCAAGAAACATTGCCATAGACAAGATGTTTGATCATAAATCTTAGTAAAGTTTTAAGTGGATGGGTATGTGAGTCAGCAAATTTCCAAACAACATTAGCAAGGACTGGCCCAAGAAACCAGACAACCTCAAAGTGGATGCATTATGCACATTTCCAGCTCTGTATTTTTATTGTGGCACTTTACTAGAGTAGCTATGCATGATTTGTAGTTCAAAATGATCCTTATTTGTCTTAATACTGGAATGTGGTGCAGTCTGGTCTTATTTACCTGAACCTGAGGTGTCCGTCCTCGTTGGGGTGGCTCTGAGTTCCTTTGCCATCAGGGCCGTACACGCAATTGGGTGCTGTGCCAACCCCACACATCTGACACAGAGGCAGGTCATCTGTCCAGCTCTGATGCTGCTAAGCAAATAAAAAAAAGAAAAAGAGAACAAAAGAAAAATCAAACACTTACTCTACATAATAAAATCAAATGTGAAAGCAATATTTGTTTAAAATAAAGGTTTAATTCACTAAACTGTCCTCACAAATGTTTTGCAAAAGCTGTTTTATTTTTCTTATTCATATAGTCCAATAATCTTTCTCTTGAAACCTCCTTGTAGAACCTAATTATTATCCCGCTGTTAAATAAACGGGACAGTTGTAACCAGCAACAGTTTTAACAGGATAAACACTGCAATCTGTACAAGTAAAACAAAGTAAATCCAATTGTCATTGTACTGTTTGGATACAATAAGGAGTCAATACATTCACACAATCTTCTTCACTTAAAAAGGATTTTGGAAGGCTGGTTTAGGAGGAATTTTTGCAGCTGACCAAATGTGGTTTTAGTGTGAGCCAAAGAAAAATCACCAGGGGCAGATTTTAGACAATTAACCCAATTTTAATTACAAATGATTATGAATTATGAAAACAATTACAAAAACAACATAGTCAACAGAATATGAGAGTGGCGCCACAGTCCATTTCACAGTGATGCTCCCGTTTCATCCCTTACAGCAGTGACTTTGCTTTGTAATCTGAATTTTGATTTTTGCCATAATGGAGCCACCCTAGTATCTAACCAGCTTTGTTATGTAAGGTTTCATTTACCTGAGCGTGATAGACATTTTAATTTATCAAATCATCCAACAGGAAATTGCATAAATTTCTGTCAGATGCAGTAACAGACTCATTATCTTGACTGTATGTGGACTGATGGTGTCTACGTGTGCACTGCAGTCACCCTGCATACGTAGGCATCATCTTTTTTGCTTTCTTTTTTGCTTAATATTGCAAGTTACTCTTTAGCACATTTCACTGTGTATTAACCATTCTACGGTGAGAAATATTTTTCACAAGTGGAAAACATTCAAGACAGTTGCCAATCTTCCCAGGAGTGGATGTCCCAGCTAATTCACCCCAAAGTCAGACAATTGTCAGAGAAACTGCAAAAACCCCAAGAGCTACAGCTCAGACTCTACAGGCCTCAGTTAGCATGTTAAATATTAAAGTTCAATTAGAAAAAGACTGAACAGGTATGGCTTGTTTGGAAGGATTGCCAGGAGAAAGCCTCTTCTCTCTAAAAAGAACATGGCAGCACAGCTTATGTTTGCAAGGTTGCATCTGAACAAACCACAAAACGTCTGGAACAATGTCCTTTGGACAGATGAGACCAACTGGAGATGTTTGGCCATAATGCACAGCGACCAAACACCTCATACCAACTGTCAGCACGGTGGTGAAGGGGTGATGATTTGGGCTTGTTTTGCAGCCACAGGACCTGGGCACCTTGCAGTCACTGAGTCGACCATGCACTTCTCTGCATGCCAAAATATTCTAGAGTCAAATGTGAGGCCATCTGTCTGACAGCTGAAGCTTGGCCCAAACTGGGTCATTCAGCATGATAATGATCCCAGGCACAGCAGCCATTCTACAACAGAATGGCTGAAAAAGAAAAGAATCCAGGTGTTGCAATGCCCCAGTCAAAGTCCAGACCTCAACCTGATTGAAATGCTGTGGTGGGACCTTAAGAGAGCTGTGCATAAATTAATGCCCACAAATCTCAATGAACTGAAGCAACATAGTAAAGTAGAGTGAGCCAAAATTCTTCCACAATGATGAGAGAGACTGATAAACTCAAACAGAAAACAAATACTTCAAGTTATCGCTGCTAAAGGTGGTTCCACAAGTGACTGAATCATAGAGTGTACTTAATTTTTTACACACTACTTCTGCATTTTGGCTTAGTGTTTGTTAAATAAATAATGACAGGTGTGATATTTCATGTATTGTTGTTCATCTGAGGTTGTATTTACGTAATTTTAAGACCTGCTATGGGCAGGGAGACTCACTGAAGAGGGTAATGAATGAAATCGAGGACCACCACAGCAGCAGGTAGAAGAAGTAGTGAATGAACATTTAACATAGCAGCAAGGGGATTGTCTGGTACTAAGTCAATTGCAGATGGGGTGTTTCTCTTGGGGAGATGACAAATTAAAGACAAAAATACACATGCAAGAATGCATTCACACAT
>VUQI01013363.1:5660-22820 GCA_015106735.1 Paratilapia polleni
GGGGTGGCAGCTTTTTTTTTTTTACACCTTCAAATTTATACGCATCTCAAAACAAAATCAAGATGCATTTTCATGATATTGGACCTCTGAACCACACAGAAGGTACGCCAGTCTGTTGCGGGACTAACACAGAGAGACAGACAACCATTCACACTCACATTCACACCTACGGCCAATTTAGAATTACCAATTAACCTAATCCCACTAATTCAATTCAATTCAATTTTATTTATATAGCGCCAAATCACAACAACAGTCGCCTCAAGGCGCTTTATATTTTAGGGTGAAGACCCTATAATATTAGACAGAAAACCCCAACAGTCAGAAGACCCCCTATGACCAAGCACTTGGCAACAGTGGGAAGGAAAAACTCCCTTTTAACAGGAAGAAACCTCCGGCAGAACCAGGCTCAGGGAGGGGCAGCCATCTGCCGCGACAGGTTGAGGGTGAGGGGAAACAGAAGAGAGCAGAGGGAGACAGGACAAAATAATGAACATGAGAGGCTTGTTTTCAATAAACTTGTAAATAAGAGCATCTTTTCACTTTGGTATTATTGTTTATGAGTATAAATTGATGGGAAACAGACAACTTTATTAGCTCAAAATTAAATGAAGAAGACTATAAAATGTGCAGAAAGTTAGGCAGTCTGAATACTTTCATAAAGCAGCTGTATGTGACCCAAGAATAAACCTGCAGTCTACTGACTAGGAAGTTGCCAATCCAAAACCTCCATTGAAATCACTGATTTTTACACAACATCTAACGTATTAGCTAGTGAGCGTTAGAGATGTTTATTTTATAGGTGGATATTTGCCATTAAAGGGAGATATGGAAATCAGGTTTATTCAAGCAGCTATCCAGGTACAGTCAGTGGAACTGCGCCTTTAAGCAAGCAGACAACACTTGGCAGCATACAGCCTGTTTAGCTTCAGCTTTCTTTCTCACTGCTTCACATGCTCTCACATACAAAAACACCCAGCTGGCATCAATCAGGAGTTGGCTGGTGCTGCCATAATGAAGGCGATGATTCACAGGATGTTTCAGGGGAAGAACCATTATCAAAATAAGAGCTAGTGACTCCTGCTAGTATGCTCATAACTAAAAAAAAAAAAAAAAATACAAAAAGGAAGGAGGAACTTTAACAAACATACTCAATGAAAAAAAGAAAAGCTGAGTGGGAAAATGCATTTAAGCTAGAGGAACAGAGGCTAGACAGGAAGTGACATCAGGACTTGGCTTTCTGTACTAGTCTTCCTGGTATATCATCCCCGCCGGCTATCTCAAATATAAGAGGTCATTGTTGCAGCACACACACACACACATACACTTCTCATTAGCCTTAAGGCAGAACCAATGTGACCCAGATCCCATTAGTAACCAATAACAATGAGAAAGTGTTCTTCACCATGCAGGGTCAGCCTGCTGGTAACAGCCAAACATCTTTGGCCATGTTTTATCAAAAATATGCTTTTTGGGTTAAGGATCTATTCATTATTTTCCTCTTTATACATTTCAAACAATATCACAGTTCTTCTATTCTCTATAAATGAAGATGACAAATTGACTTCTGTCTCTGGAGGCTAATTCATCAAACAGTACAGTTACCAATACATTCCCAGACAGGAGTTCCTGAAGTGTCTTGTTTTGTCCATTCAACAGTTTAAAACCCCGCAAATATAAAACAGAGAAACAGAGCACATGCTCACCCAAAAGCAACTAGAGAACATTTTGCATTCTTACTCAAAAAAGTCCTGAAATTATTCATCAGTTTTCAAAGTATTTACTGATTAATTTTCTGTTGATGATTAATCTGTCCCAAAGGCGGCCGTGTTCTAAATTCACTTATAAAATGTTATGTAACTAGATCAATGCAGAAATTTTATACAGCCTTGCCACCATTTTCAATATTATTTAAACTTATTTACATACAGAAGTAAGAGTCATGCATGGATATTTAGCAACTGAGTCGATGATCAGGGAAAAGTTATAGAGGAACAAAGGGTAAAAAAAATGCAGTTAGTGTCAAGCTGCATCTACACATGAAAAGATTTGCAGCAGCGTGGCAACCTGAGATCACAGAAACTCAATGACATTCAGCAACTTCAAGCAACTACAGGCAAACAGGTCCGTCCGCTTCGTGTCACCAGCGTGACGCTGGAGTTCCTGAAGTGTCTTGAGATAAACTTATCTTAACTTTAAGGTGAGTAATTGAAGCAACTACCGTTACTTGACATATGACCTGGTAGTAAAAACATTAGAGGGCTACCAAGGCAACCGGAGCCACGAATGCCGGGTAGACCAATCACTCACTGTGTGGATGCAGATTAACAAAGCATTTGAATCAACAGAAGAAAACATATCCAACTTCAGCAGCTCAAAGACAGACATATTAAACCTATCTGCACACAGCTAACTGCAGCTACTTTTGTTTTGTTTGGACTAGTATAGCAGCTACAATTATCTTGTTTCAGCTAACTTAACAATAGGTTATAAAGTGAGCTGGGAGCTGCTACTAGTAACTAGTTAGTAGCCTTTGTTGTTTGTGAATTGTTACAGCGGCATTTGTTGTAGCGATGGTGTGCACACAATAATGTTTAGAAAGATTAATGTTAGCTTAACATTATCGTGTTCAGGATAACATAGCCGCTGACTGTATTTTGTTTGGTCTACATCAGTAATGTACTCCTGTTTTGGCCACAGACAGTATAAAACATGGACATGGCTACTGGGTCAGAAAAATTAAGCCAATGTGGAAGAGCCTTAAACCTGCATTCTATCTGAAGGCCACCAGATGGCGATAGCTGTGTTTGCAAAAAGACATTCAGTCCTATAGAAGTCTATGGGAAAACGGCTTTCTGTCTTGAATTCTGTAAACACCTTCCTGCTAAGTTTATGGGCCCAGTCACTCATTTTGGGTCATATTAGATAAAAAATTAAATGTTTTTTTAAATCTTGGTCATACCATGTTTAAAAATGGAGGATTATCTGTGGTAGGAAACCGTACGCTCATTGGCTAACACGTTGTCAGTCACAAGTCATTAGCCAATGAGCATGTGGTTTCACAGTCAGACCTGCCCCTCCTCGTCACATCTGTTTTTCTGCAATCAAGATAGCGATGGTGGAAATGTTGAAGCTGAAGCTTCAAAACAGCACGTCACAAACCAATGGCTGACATCAAGGTAGCTACATCCATATTTTATACTGCCTATGGTTTTGGCTATCTCAACAATGGTTCACAAGGTGACCTGGAAGCTGCTTGTAACGTTAGTAGGTAGTTTAAGTAGCCTTTGCACACAATTTTCACAAAGGCCAATATTACTACATTTACTAATGTACTAATGTTATCTAGTTTAGGTTATCCAGTCATCCAGTCAACATTATCATGTATTGGCTAATGCTGTCTTGTTATAGGTCAGGTAACAGATAAAGTTATCTTGTTTATGCCAATGTATTGACAGCTCTTAAAGTAAACTGGGTTATTACCATTCAGTTGATCAACATACCTTGTGTGCAGATGTTTTGGTGTTGAAAATCGAGGACATACAAAGGTCTCATGACCTCCCTCAACAACGTGTTACTTATTTCCTTTTATATCTTCTTCTTTCTTTCACCCACCGTTTTATCCTTTGTAGCTATAATTATATAAATCGATTTGTGAGCGGCTATTTTACTAATCAGGAACAAGAACCAAGTGGAACCAGCTATCAGAACCCAAGCCTCTAGGCCACTGCAGTATAATCCTCTCCCCTCCTTATGCTGCACAAACATCCTCCATCTGTTTAATTGTGTTTTCATTCCACAGACGTCCTGCAAACACACACGCAGGCTAACCTGAAATACACGTGCTCTGCAACAATGCCTTAATTTCCGCTGATGCCTGAGGTAACAGGCCTCTTACTGGCTCGGTTTCTTCTCCTCAGGGTCGACAGCACACTTCAGACTTCCTCAAACAGTGAAAGGGTAACAAGTCAGGTTTTGTCCATGTAATTATCTGCAAACTTTCTGTCTAATTTCCTGAAAATGATCTGCTATTCAGCTTTATAAAGAAGGTCCTATGGTTTGGGGCTAATGATGATGGAACCTGAGAAATTCTAAAAACTGAGTCTAACAAGAAATCTGGAAAATTATGTACCCAAAAAGGAAAAAAATTGTTCAGATTTATTTCTGCTGCATCACAATCATTTTTAAAGAGCTCTGAATGCTTCGCCTGCCTCAGATCATGTGCACATCTACAACAGACACATAACTGTGCTTTGGCAGAAAGTCAAAAGTCAACAACTTCCTGTACTTCCTTTGCATTGTGTTGATGAGGTGAGCTTTCTACCCCACAAAGTCTTTAATCACACATAAAAGAAAAAACAGGAGAAAAGGCTCCTTAACAAAAGCACACGAGCAGTTTGTGTTTATTCACGAAGACATCTGAGGAAAACCAAGGCTGACGTGGACCTCTGAATCAAACCAGCAGGTCGCAGGTTGAAACAGATGTTACAGCAGCGGGATTTTTACAATACCCAAAGTCGATAAGGCCATGATGAAAAGAAAAAAGTCTGAGGCATCCAGTTATCAGGCATCATCAGCATGTCTGAAAATAACAGGAAGTGCTACAGTCCGAGGTCACGCACACACACACACACACACAAAGCAGCTCTTCCTTCCTTGAAGACAGATCTTATACGACCATATCAGATTTCTACAGAGACATGCTTAGTAGGATAACTTAAAAAAAAACTGGAAATGTGACATTAGGAAAGACCACAGAGGAAGCTGACCTAAAAGTCATGGCATTATTCACCAAAACTGATCAATTCTTCCCTCATTTTTTCTCCACGTTAAAATTTATTTTAAATTTATCTAAAAATGTTTTGTCTAACTGCACTTTTATTTGATGGTGTTGCTGTTGTATTTTTTTATACACTATCATATACTTTTACACTTTCATCTGGTTTATGTATGGCCTTAGTGCTGCCACGTATTTGTACATCTATCTGCTCTTTTTTTTTTTTTTTATTGTATTCCTTTATACTTGCGCTTGAATGTTTGTGTTCTGTGTGTCTCTGTGTAGCTGTTGCATTTCTCTTTGTACCCATTGTGTGTCACTTGCTGTTATTTTGTGTCCATTTGTAGCCACTGAGTGTCTCTTTGTAGCTGTTGCGTGTTTCTTTGTAATCACTGAGTATCTCTCTGTAGCCATTCCAAGTCTCTGTGTAGCCACTGTGTGTCTACTCGTAGCTGTTGTGTGTGTCTTTGTTGTCAATGAGTATCTCTCTGTATCTACTGAGTGTCTCTTTGAAGCTGCTGTGTGTCTCTTTGTCTTCATTGTGATTCTCTTTGTTGCAGTTTTTGTCTCTTTGTAGTTGTCTCGTCTCTCTGTTTTGTTTCGGTACGTAGCTGTTTTGTGTCTCATTTTCTGTTTTTTAACTGATGTGTTTGACTGAAAAAATAATATAATTAACAGTAGAGGTGGGACTCACCAGAGACCCCGCGATACGATATCATCACAATACTTAACTCATGATATGATATTATTGGGATTTTTAACATTTCGTGATATGCTGAGTATTGCAATAACACCTATTGCGATTTATCACCTTTTTTCAACTGCAAATTATGTCCTCAAAGTTAAACTTTGTCAGCATCTGATTTATTTAAGATAAAGTTAGAATGTGAAAAGATTCAATGCAATCACCAGGTAGATACCGATTTTTCCTCGTTGCAAGGAGGTTGCCGTGCTATTTTGTGTGACTGAGCCTTTAGCTTGCTCTGAATTAGGATGTAGCTTTGTCAAGCTAAGTGTGCCCAGTGTTGGATGGTTTTTTGGTTGAGCCGATTTAATGCAAGTCTGCTCGGCTAACGTTATCTCAGGATGGTGGTGCATGAGATGAGCCGTCTTGTTCATAGTATTCCCAGAGTATTTTAATTTATTTAATAAAATATCGATATTTGGTGTCGATACGATGTCACCACGCAAGATATCACCATATTATGCTGTATCGATTTTTTCCCCCACCACTAATTAACAGTCACTTTGCACAGAGGATCCTCTGGTCTGGGGTCCTCCTCACCTCTCGGGCCCCTGAGCCTGTGCCCTGGTGGCTCCTCCAGTAATCCTTCCACGCTTATATCCAAATCATTCTAAAAATCCGACCCTGCTTCATCTTCACCATTGGAACTTTCGACTCTGTTGCACAGCAGAGTTTTAATAGTAAATGTTCAAATTTCTATTTTCCTGAACACCTTTAGGGCCTCTGGTTTATGTCTTTTTTTATTCCTATTTTTCAAACTCAGTTGAAGAGTATTGTATGATACAGCCAAAGCTCCAAAGCAGTGGCTAAACAGACCTTGTAGCGAGGATGTTCAGTCAAGTATGTCTCCTTGGGACAAAAGGAGAGCAGAATTTTTTGAGCTGCTTTTTCGAGGTCCCTCACATGAAATATGAAATACTACTGCACTACTGACATGCAGTCGGTAAGCATTTTTAACATGTTTCATTGCTGACTCTGGGGGGATGAGGAATTCAGATCTCTTAGGTAAATGAATTCAGTGTAAAATATGAATACCATGAATTGGCTGGCATTATGGCTGAAAAATGACTTCTCAAAAATGGATCAGTTATTAAAATAGTTTTAATATTACCATACGACTAATGAAGTAATCATTGCAGCCTGAATTTTACATAAAGGCAGATTAAATCTATTCCAACGCAAAATATTCTCTAAGATCCTTGAAGGTTACACATCTTCAAGCTGAAAGAATTAGTCAATAAACAGAAAAATAATGAGCAAATATTGAGAAAAAGATTTTTAAAACAAAACTTTTTAAACAATATCAACTAAAAGCAGATTTTAGCTGCACAAAAGAAAGATTTGCAGTTTTATTTTATAACATTCAATGATAACTTAATATTTTGTGTGTTTGGTTTAACATAACAAGACATTTGAAGACATTTTTGGGGATATTTTAGAGACTAGACAGTAACTACCAATCACTTTAATTTGACTGACTGATACTGCAGTTTATAGGCTAAAAATGTTTGGAAATAGTCAAACAAACAGTTGGAATGAAGCTAGCAAAACTGTGATATTTTCTTTAAATACATGAAATCACTTACTACAATAGCTACTGATTGTTTCTGTGATGATCAGCTAATAAATGAATTCCCAGGTTTTCCATCAGTGTATCCATCAGCGGTGTATTTAAATGCACCAACTCTAAAAAAAAAAACTGCACAGCTCTTGTGACCATTTTTATCAAGAAGCTATCTTAAAAAAATTAATTATGAATTAATTCTATTCAATTGTAATTAATTCGTAATCCGCATAAATTTTTGCATTTTAATTGATTAAATGTATATTTTATGTTCATGTTTTAAGATAATATATCTCGGATTTCACCACACAGGAAAAGCAGTACAGTTTAAAAGGGCTGAGTGATACCCCTCTGCAGGATTCTAGAAATTGGCCAATGGTATGAAAGTGGGCTTTTAGGGAGGGGCCCTTAAAGAGAGAGGAACTAAAACTGCTTGATTCAGACAGAGGGTGAACTGAGGGGCTGCATAAAGGGCAGTAATGCACATCCAATCCTGTGAATTATGCAAAGCTACTTTAGTAGAATCCCAGAATAGAAATATGGAGCTGGAAATTCTCCTTCTGACATTTAAGGGCCTTAAATGGGAAATACTCAAGTGCTTTGAATCTGTACTTCTGCACGGCACTTGTAGTGACTGAAGACATTTAGCATGCAGGAGGAAACAGAGCAGGAAGTATGAGACAGATGAGCTGTCCTCATTTTAACGACATTTATAGCTAATAATCAGGGCATTTTCTTATTTAGTTTCATTTTTATTTATGGAGGTTCCCTCTGCGCGGTCTGTAGGGTAAAAATGTATCTTTTCTAGGCTGTATTCAACTAAACAAGCGGAAAAGAGCCACCACATGCAGTATTAAAACACTTTTCTACCAGATAGAAGAGGTGAAATACTGTGCTGCTGCAGGTCTGGAGGCCAAGCTAACAGGCTAGCAGATCCTACCTGGTCGGCCAGTTTGAGAACAGCCATCTCTGTGTCAGCTCCGGCTGCACATCCACTCCCTCCGACACCGCAGCACCATGCACGGTGCGATGCTGCGCCCCGAGCCCCGCTCTACCTCGCCTTTCTCCGGTCTTCCCGCGGGACTTCAGGGGACTAGGTGTAGCAGCGCGGCTTTGTAGCTTCTCCAGAAGACTCACAGGCGGGCGCTGAGGATGATGGAGGCCGGGCCGAGCACCAGGGCCATCAGCCCCGTTCCACTGACGCTATCTGCGGCTATGCTGCTGAGCACGGACGGCGGCTCGCAGTCGCGGGGAGGCGGGGAAGCAGGAACGGCTTGGCCGACCGGTGTAAACAATCCACATTTATGGCTGCTGCTGCTGTTCTGCTGCAGATGCTGCTTCACGAACGTCCCAGTTGTCTCTCCGAGCCAAACACCACCCACAGAAGCCTCTCTACCCCCCGGTCTGCAGAGCCTGTAAGCCTCCCGGAGAGGCTGCCAGGGTGAAGTCAGCTGAACGGAGATCACACAGGAAGTTCGTGCTTGTCTCTCCTCTTTAGATGCAGAAGTGGAGGAGAAGCTTCCTCAGCATCAACAACAAGCAGCACCCCCCCTCGCTGCTGCCATCCACTGGATACAGAGAGGCGGAAACACTTTAAACTGCACGATCCAAAAATAAGTAACAGAATGTTTGAAAAATGAATGAGCGTGAAGAGAGGACTGCACTCATCTAGGTTATATGAGGATTTAGTGTTTTAAATAGTGACTGCTTTTTTAGGTCTGTGTTCACAATATATGGGGGGCGTGAGGTGCAAAACATCATAAAAACATAGAAAACAACATTTTTCATTGCAGGCATCATAATATATAGTTAAAAAAAATCAGTCCATCTTCAAGTAACAAATGTAATTCAGGGTAAGATGGGCAGACATCTCATCGGTCCCTTTGTAGATGGCCCAGCTTTTTTTATGTTGACAGAACTAAAACCAGATGGTAAGATTTATTCATGTTATTCTAGTACATTCAGTCCATACTCTCACACTGATTCATTTTCATAGCTTTCATAGCTTTCAGCACGAATGGCTACAGGATCAGATAGATCCTGTGATCTTATAGATCATGAGGGAAATCAGTTGAGTTCTTTGAAATGAATACAAAGAACTCATCTGCTTCTGTTTGCCTGCATCAACAGCAGAAAAGCTGTTCATGAAGACATATACTTAGTTATACTAGCTCTAAATCTAAAAAGCACAAAAAGACTACAATGACTGAAGATAAAATGAAAGTTCTAAAAGGAAAGGTGTATCAGAAAAAATGATCCACAAACAGAAAAAGAGATGTTGGTTCAGACTTTGATAAGTTCATGGCCTTCAGACCAGTATTTAACACTTAAACATTCTACAAACAGGCACACCACGTAAGTTAGAAAACAACAAAAGGCCAATGACATAAATTTTAGCAGGAGGTAGGAAGGTTGTGATGATAGATACTGCTTTTAGAAAAAATGTCCCCAAGGCTGTCCTCTGTCACCACTGCTTTTGACATTAGTGATCAAACCTGCTGCTGTACAAATAACAGTGGCACAGACTGAGCATAAGCTAGTATGATATGCTGATGATGTCATTTTATTTTTAATACAAAATCACACAAATATACTTCATCTTTATTACATTTAATAAAGAAAACGTTTGGGGATATCTCAGGATATGCAGAGAATAAAGCTAAATCAGCAATATTAGTTATTACTGTGAGGAGTAAATGTATTTTTTATCATTTGCATTTATTGTAAATGATAGAAGGAACCCAACTTCTGAAGTGGTACAGTTTAATGTGGGAGAAGAATTCAAATATTAAGGGATAGAAAATTGTGGCATGCATAGAACATGATATCAGTGCCAGTCCTGGACCTGTGATGGAAGAAATGGTTAGATGGATGTCTGCCTTTTTCAGTAATTGTTCAAATCGGTATTTAAAAAATGAATGTTTGGTTCTGATTGATTAAAGTGTTGCTGAGATCTGGTTTAAAAGTTACACGCATAAACGCGCCTCAAACATCAACCCCCTGGTGACGCTACAGCGAAGGTTAGAAGGCACGCCAGTCCTGCTAACAGACGGAGAGAGAAAACCAAACAGCGGTGAAAACATAACCTCCTAAGCAGAGGCAATAATAATATTATTATAATAATAATAATAATAATAAATAATACTGGCTTATTGGTAACTTGTTGCTATAATTAATAGTTACAAATATATTTTATAAAATATATATGTTTGGCCCCTTAAGAAAGAAGATCTAACAGTTAAAGCTTTGTTTTAAGGTTTGGCTTTTACCTTCATAGTAACCAACCAGAAATTCTACATTTCCAACATCATTGCTCATGGTACATGGTACGTACTGTGTTTCACCATGGAAACATTTGTGATAGCAGCCATCTTCCCCCAGGCAAATTATAAACAGAGGTGGAGTCTGAATGTAGTATAAAGCACTTTGAGTGCTCAGATAGAGTAGAAAAGCTCTATATAAGAACCAGTCCATTTACTTCACAATGCTGACTCATCAAACACACCCTCTTGTTTGCATACTTTCTAAGGACAGTACCTTGACTTACATCAAGGTACTGTACTGTACATACTTTTCCTAGAGTACTGAAGTACTTCTTAAGCAGTACGGAAGTACTGCTTACCAGATCAAATCTTCACTTTAAACCCACGAGGTGTAATTCATCATCAGTGACGACCACAACCCACCCCCAACCCTGTGTTTTACAAAAGTAACAATCTGCCTTCTGGGGATTTGCTTTTCGTCCCCATAAGGAAGTTGAGTACCCACATTGTTTATGAGTAATACACAGCTGCAGACACACCACTGTGTATTTTTCATACATTTCTTTCATAGTTTACACTGTTTGTTATGCATTCCAAAGGTTATAAAGGAAGAAGACTGAAGGAAGTACTTATTGTGTTGTCTCTTGAACCTTGGCTCACAGGGAAATGTCTTAACAGCTCATGGATGGATGAATTCAGTGAAAACTTTTTTGGGTTTTCATAGAACAAATTACAGTGACATTGGTGACTTCTTCTTTTCTCTTTTCTCCTCATTATTTTTATGATTGATTGTGAAAATCAAGAAAATACAGAGAAGCACCCATCAGAATGAGTCTATCTGGAGTCCAAAGCCAATCTCACAGTGCTTGTTTTACCTAACCAAAAGTCCAAAACTTTAACTGATGAAAATATGTGTTAGAATTATTAAAGCAAGCAAATCCTCACATTCAGAAGCTGGAACCACAAAATGTTTAACTTGGATTTTGTGTCTTCTGATGGACACAAAATCAGACCCAATGTTTTTCTAATTTTAGACAAATTCTATATTTTTTAGGGAAAAATATATAAAAACCCAACTAATCTCTCTGAAAATGCAAAATCTATTAATAGAGAATGAACTCACCAGCAACAAACCAAACTGCATTTTTGTTTGTTTTACTCTGCTCTACACTAGAGTAGCTTTGTATGATTCACAGTTCAAAATAATCCTTATTTTTCTTACCCTGGGCCTTGGTGCAGCTCTTATGGTTCGCTGCCCCTAACCCCTGGTTTGAATTGCATGGGGGATGCTGTGCTGACAGCCAGAGCTGTGTGCCTAGAATGACCAGATTAGGGATATCCACTCTCAGTGACATCATCCAGAGCTAAGATCAGGGGAAAAAAGTCCAAATCTGAGTGTTTAGAGCATTCTGAAACCTGAGCTTTTGGCTCACAAGGATTACTTGTACATACACTGACCCCATTACTTGAGGTAACATTTGCATCCTATGGGTGCAAATGTTAAATGTGCCTTATGTAGTGTCTGTTCAGTTTGCATTTGTAATAAGTAGTGTGTAAAGTTGTAATGTAGAATTTTATTTAAAAACATCTACAATAAAACCCCCAACCCAACACATACTGTTAGCCTCAGAGCAAAATGACCAGCAGTTGTAGTAAAGCAGGCCGCCCTGTGGGAGCATGTGACCATGTGGCCTGGGTCAGATCAAGTGTGACCCAGAATTTCTCTTTACAGCCATGCTGCTGTATAAATGGTGTTAAAGATACAGACACATTTTACTCCCTTTGGTTTCAAGGCACATCTGCCTGTACGTTTCCTCAAGTACTCGACTTTTACACACCAACATTTATATTACAGGAGTAGCAGCTGGTTACTCACTAATGAAGGTTACTTATACAAAGAAGCCTGTAAAAAATATGCTTTGCTTTTGATACGGGTGAAAGTAATGAAATACAGTAAAATAGACAAATTCCAATAAATAAAATAATACAAGAACAACCTAGTGTGTCCTCCTCAGCTCAGCAGAGCCTCACTGTTTGTGGAGGAATCTGGGTCAAAGAGTCTGGTTGTGCAGCAGTAGTGAGCTGAAGTGAATGGAGTGGATAGGAGGAGGGGGAGGTGTTTTAAATTGAGAGGCTTTGAGCGTTCATGCATGTGTTCAGGGAGGTTGGGTTTTCATCTCTTTTATTTTTAATGCATTTTATGAATCAGATACAAGGACGATGGGACAGGAGGTCAGGTAGGAGTGGAAAGGGCTCTCCCTGACAGTCCAAGAAAAGAAAGGATGGATTCTAATGGACATGGAGGGCCAATGGGTTGATGATCTTGGAGTTAGGGAAAGGACCAGTGAAGCATGGTGCCAGTGTCCTGGATTCAGGTGTAAATAGTCTATTTACCCAGACACTCTGTCCTAGTAGTGGGAAGGGTGCTGGTTTGTGGTTCTCTGGCAGTGGTTGCAGGTGCAGAGGGGGCCTACATCCCCCCACAGCAATTGTCCAGACCAGGGCGAAGGTTTGTATTTGCGTGTTGGCCATATTGGCTTTGATACCAGAATTTCGCTCACTAAAACTGAAACACAAACATCTTGGCAGGCTGTTCCTCACAACCAGTAATCTTATTTGTCAGTTGATTCCATTAAAAATGCCCCCAACTAGTTCAGACCAGAACTAGACAGCACCCCAATTTTAAACTAGAACAGAATCCAAGTGGCTGAGTTAACTCCCGTACAGCTGTCAACACACTGCACCCTTCTCCATCTGTGGGCAGCCAGTGGAGCACAAAGCTGACGAACAAGAGGTGATTTGGAGGGACCATATGAGAGAAGGGTGCCCACAGCATGACAGCGTTCATTTGAAGACAGGTTGGTCTGGGACAGCTGCATGAGCTCACTGGGACATAGTGCCAGAGTTATCCTTGGGTTTACCATCAGGTTGTTTTTCTGTGACTTTAGTCCAGACATACAAAAAAAGAGCTCTTCAGAGGTCCACTACAGGTGATTGTTGGAAGCTTTATTTTATTAGTTCATTTTTTACAGATTTTAACCCAAATCTAATACTATATATAATGCTGTATTATTATAGAAAAAGCTGCCAGCACTATATGTGTAATTCAAATCATCTCCAGCTAACAGTGTAGAAATAATATCATGGACACAATTCTGCATTGTACTTTTATTTTAGGTAAATTTTGATACTATAACTTTTGCATTAAGCAGGATTCTGAAATTCACTTGAAGAGTCTAAATACTTGTCTCAACACTTTGCAGTTATTCAATACTAAATTTTCAGGTTGTTTCTTAGCACCACTTTTCATGCATTACATCTGTACGAGGGCACAGGGCTGCACACAAGCATTAAAGTCAGACCGAGTATTTTATTTCTGATCAAATCCTCCGATTTCCTTTCAGCCATGGTCTGAATGCCACCGCTCGTCCCTGACCATGCCTATGCCTTTATGGCCAGTTTACCATCTTGTAACGGGAGCATGAAAAGCTCCATGTGACATGCAAAAATCACTTCAAACTGGTTTTCATAGATATGATAGTGAGCTCAGTGGCCTCCCCAAATCATGGAGCTCAGAGTGTAAAGCTCCATTCTCTTACAGATAAGTTTGATCAAACCTTTTTGCACTTCCAGTCATCTTTCTATGTGTCTGGATTAATCTCCACATTCTGCATGTAAATGATACGAAATGGAAAGAAAGCTCACGGACAGGCAGGAATGGATTTTTATACACAAACATTTTATTCAGTTAAATAAAGCATGGATCTAATAAGAACAGAGGTGGTGTGAATCATGGAAAAGGTGTGGCTGGTACTGAGTCCTATCAATAATCAAAACACAAAGAAACAAACCCAGATATTTAAAACATTGTGGTAATGACTGAATGACTGCTCTGCATTTCTAAATCAAAACTTGTCTGACTTCAGGTGCTTCTTACAGCACACACTCAAAGAACAAAAACAAAACAAAACAAAAAAAAAAGGAAAATAAAAAATACATACAGACTCTACAAGATTCCGTTATGTCCAGCTCAAAGAGAACAGGACAAGCTGAATGCGACCGACACAGCTGCTAAATAAAACCAATCTGGAGGGGACGATGGAGAACTGGGGGGAGACCGAGGTTCCGGCAGTATTTACAGGACGTATTCGAGCTCACAGCGGACGTAGACGTTTTTGTCATCGTTGTAGACCTGTGGGTAGTGAGCGATCAGGGCATCCTGAGAGCCAATGTAGATGGAGTTGTAGATCTTCCAGTAGACATCCCTCACCTTCCTGGCTGGATGGAACAGACCCTGCAACACAACACACACAGCTTTAGCGTTTATGCTTCCTACAAACACAACGGTTAAAGCTTTTAAAGCGTTGACCAGCAATTCGTTTTCTGTCGATGCCTGTGACAGCAAATGTCTGTCTTTGCATTTGCACCTAGGCGTGCATTATTACTCTTCATTATATGATCAAATATTTAAAAAGAATTAGACCTTCACTTGTGAAAAGCATCTTTATAATACAAAGTTCACTGTGGTGTCAGTTTAGGCCTGGAATAATTCAGCAATATCTGTGGGGAGCTCACAATCCACTTTAGCTCCGTGGGGGGTGGGTTTAAGGGTCTGTCTCCACAGGCAGGGTTTTTGCACTGGAGGCACCAATGACCTCATTTTCAGAGCACGTCTCTCATGCTCTTTTTGCTGCCAGGTTACAAAAATAGTCATCTTCAAAAAAATTTTTTTTTTTTTTCCAGTGCTGGTAAAGTGAGTTCCTTGTCTTCTTGATTTTGATGAACTAGATGAGAAAGAAATGACACTGAAGAGTGCGCTGTGAGTGCTTTGTGACTCTCAGCTTCATAGGACTTGTTGTGTTAGACTGTGAGAGCAAGAAAAACAGCCTGTGGTCACAGGTGATAACACTCTTTGTCAGTTTATATGTGGAAGCTTAACTGCTCCATGAATGTTGAACAGGTTTGTGAGAAAAAGCTTCACCTGTACAAGCAGCTCTGTGTCTCATGCTAGTTTGCCCTCTTGTGGATATAAAAAAATATCTGAATGTTTGAACCTGTGAGGGTTTTCTGAATGAATCAAATGTGACTTCTGGATCATTTTGATAGCACTAGAATGTACTGAAACATTTTGACTCCAATCTTTTTTTTCACGATTTCCAGTCCTGGTTCTGACCTGTAAGCAGTACTGCAGCATGCGACAGGGCCCGAGAGCGACCCTCAGCCCTTCCAAAGCGCCCATCACAGCCTGGATAACGTGAGGCGACGTCTCGAATACGTTGGGCCACACATAGTTGAGCAAGTGGTTGAGAGAGTCCTCGCAGCCAAAACCGTAGACACCCAGAGACATGTGCTGCACCACAGCACTAGCTGTCTGTCTGTGGACGAGGTCTCTATATGGGGACAGAGGAGAGACACGTCAGGTACAGGAGCCACTTCGAGGTCTTTTACCTTTACAAGTGTGGGTATAGATTTTGAAGAGATCTGAATATTTCCCATCACTGCTCTTAACGAAACTACTGACTCCAGTTAAAATTAAACTGTACTGGATTAGGATCCAGCTCACCTGTCCATGAGTGCATCCTCCAGCAGCGGTGTGACGGCGTAGATGTAGTCTTTGCCCATCTCTCCAATGTACTCAAACAGGAAGGAGAGCGACTTGAGTACACCGTTCTGCACATTGAGCTCGGGCACGCGATATTCATTCATGAGGGCCGGAAGCACAGTGAACGGCGAACAGGTCTCAGCAACGATGGCAATGGCTACTGTCGTGCAGACCCTGTTCTGGCGCTCCTGGACCTTCAGGTTATTAAGGAGAGTGGCTAAGACGTCGTGAGGACTGCGAGGAGGATGATCAAAAAGAGAAACATTTTAGATCCACTTTAATGCCTACAGCAGGTGAGACAAAATGAAATGAAATCTAATCTAATAAGATGTGTATGTGACAGAAGGTACTCACCCAATGGCTTTGGCGATATAACCAAACGTGTTGACGGTGGCTCTGCGGATGGCCTTTTTGTGTGCCTTGAGCAGCTCCAGCAGTTCAAAGCAGATCCTCATCCACTCCCTGGCAGACACATACTCAGCACCCCTAAAATACACATAGAAGTTAGAATGGGACACAATCACACCCAAAAACCTTAAGCCTGAGGTTTGACGCCCCTGACCTGTCGGCGATCCTGCCCACCAGGTCGATACAGTTCTCCTGGACTTTCTCATGTCTGTTCTTCAGGATGGGAGTCAAACGAGGAAGCAGGTCTTTGATTGGTGGAGTCATCTTGTGCATACCTGAAATGAGAGCAACATCAACATGTGTCCCTTTCCACACCCTGAAATGTGAGTGACCTGCAGGTAGAGTAAATTTTTGTTTTCTTAGAGGAGAATAGAGAATAAAATGTCACAGAGGGAATCACAACTAATATCTGACTAAGGAAACCTTAGTTTCCTGTTAAAACAAGAAAAAACATAAAATGTGGCAAACTATCCTCAAAAAAAAAGTACAACTGCCTACAAGGTTAAGTGCTAAAACTGCAGTTCCTCTTATGGCCACTTGAGGCAGAGACTAATCAATGACACATTAAGTACCCTTGTGAAGCCTGACAAACAGACACTGCATGCTCATTGGCTAATTGACTTACCAATCACAATGTATGCCTACTCTGAAAAACATCCTGGATAATTGTCCTTTTTGACTAATGCTGAAAATAATTTACAATAATCTACTTCCTGAACTTTTTGTAGCTGTATTTTTTTTTTTTTTTTTTTTTTTTTATTTTTAGCATTTTTTTTTTTTTTCATTTTTTTTTTGTTTTTT
>VUQI01013364.1:513-19611 GCA_015106735.1 Paratilapia polleni
ATGGTGTTTAAAATTTTTACAAATAAAAATCTGAAAAGTGTGGCGTGCATTAGTATTCAGCCCCCTTTACTCTGTTACCCCTAAATAAAATCCAGTGCAACCAATTGCCTTCAGAAGTCACCTAATTAGTAGATAGAGTCCACCTGTGTGTACTTTAATCTCGGTATAAATACAGATGTTCTGTGAAGGCCTCAGACACACCAGACAGGTCAGGGATAAAGTTGTGGAGAAGTTTAAAGCAGGGTTAGGTTATAAAAACATATCCGAAGCTTTGACCATCTCACGGAGCAACTGTTCAATCCATCATCTGAAAATAGAAAGAGTATGGCACAACTGCAAACCTACCAAGACATGGCCGTCCACCTAAACTGACAGGCAGGGCAAGGAGAGCATTTATCAGAGAAGCAGCCAAGGGGCCCATGGTAACTCTGGAGGAGCTGCAGAGATCCACATCTCAGGTCGGAGAATCTGTCCACAGGCTGAACACCATGTATCATTTTCATTCCACTTCACAATTACCGCTACTTTGTGTTGGTCTGTCACATATAAATATGTCCCAATAAAATACACTTAAGTTTGTGGTTGTAATGTGACAAAATGTGAAAAAGTTCAAGATGTATGAATACTTTCGCAAAGCACTGTACCGACAGTACTTTTTTTACACCAAAACCCAGTTTGCACCGGCGCAATGCGTTAGTAAATCTGGCCCTATATATCACTGAAAACTGAAAAGTTTTTAGGGGTTTCAGACAGTTTATCAATCAATACTCAGAAGTTGCACGGACACTGTTTTATACATTTACTGATTTATTGATTAGCTTCATATCACAGAATGCTTACTTCCATCCTGGAAGAGCTCCTGTAAACCTGATGAAATGTTTGTATTGTGTATTTCTCTATGATTTTCTCATAATTCTAGCATCATGAAACAAAACAAATCTAGCTTTGTTGTAGTCCTGTGTGCCAGTGATTAGATTTATCCTTTTTAATGTATTTGGATCACAGATTGTGGCTTGAAACAGACCCTGCTTTCCTGCTTGCTCATCATGTTCACTTTATGCTGTTACATTAAAAATGGAGAGTACATTGTTTGTAAAGAAGAGGACCGCAGTGGATGAACATTAATGAAGCCATGGGCTATAAAACTGCTCACTGTACAAGGTTAAAGATGTTTTCCCTGCAGCAATAAAAGCAGCCCGATGACCAAACGACATATTGGCTCCATATTGGCCCTCACTGTAGTCTGGGCCTCTGCTGTGAGTTTAAGGACGACTGCTCCTTAGCAGGAAGTGGCTGAGGAGGAAATGCCTTTGTGATGAGAGGCAGCCAGATCTCTGCTGACTCTCCTTGCCTGCTGCGTTTCCTTCAAAGCACCGCCTTCAATACATTGTTAGCATCTGCTCACTCAAAGTCAAGAAGGATGCTCACGACTCACCAACAAAGAAGGTGTTATATTGCAACATTTAGAGTTTAAGATCAGGCTTTATACTTATTTTTAAATGATAACAAACATCCTTTTATAATTTATTTTCTAAGCAAACATGGACTGAACAGAAGTAAAAGTGATTCCACCGTTGCGTCACATTTAAACCCAGTAACATGCAGAGTCATCTGGGTTTGTTTCCAGTGAGGGAGGATGCGGCAGCTGACGAGCGTCGGCTGCTAAATGAGCTCGCAGACCTTGAATTAGCTCGTGAATTCATGAGATAATGAGAGAAACCCAGATGCCGTGTTCTCAGGCAGCAACCCTGCGAGAGATGTAAGAACACAAACAGTCTCACACTGAGTCAACACTGCTGAGGCCTTGAGTATTTGGAAACAAAGCTCCAGTATCTCATGTCCCGCAGCGAGGCGGAGCTCTGGTGCAGAGTACACACAACTGTCAGGGAGACTTGTTTCTGTGTATCTGGAGAGTCATGCTTCACTGTCACAACTACACCTTAAAATATTCAAACAAAAGATTCAATTTGTTATTTAGTAATCTTTTACTTCTTCAACTCTTAGTCATAAAATTGAAGTCAAACTACAAAAGGGTCAAATATCTTGGTAAATACTTTAATCTCGATTATTAAAAATTATTACTTGTTAACTGAACAAATGTGTATTTACTGAACTTTAAAAAAAACGTGGTGTTTTACAGGTGATTTCCTTAAACTTTATTTTTAGGCTAATTCACATGAAAACCAATTGTAAATAAATGGGGGAAAAGGGATGGATGTGGAGGTAGGGTTGTCATGACACTAGAAAACCTGATACAGATACCCAGGAAAATACTCGATACAATTTTTGATACCACTGGGAAAATTTTGATGCTGTCCTGCAACAACAGCAGTAATGGCGAAGAATTAAATTCTTGAAAAGGTTAAGTTGCTAATTTTCAACCAGTTTTCCCATTTATAAGTTAGAATTGACAAAATAAGTATTTAATATTAAGTTTTAGGGTTTTTATTAGTTTTACAAATAATTTAGATCACTTTTACATATTGTGAAGGTAAAATATATTTTAGAATCTACTGATAAACAAAGGGTACAACAAACAACACAACAGCTAACACATCTAAATAATGTATTTATTGTAGAAGAGAAACATGGAAAAGTTAAAAATGAACTTTGGATAATGTGTGGTGTTAGTTACACTAAAATAAAGAAGGTATAAAAACAGAGCGCTCACTGTGAAACAGATGGAACTGGTCACTGCCTGCATTTTAAAACTGACCACACAGCTGGCTACAACAAAATAAGAAACACATTTTAATAAATTATATATATTAAATATATATATTATATATATATATATTAATAAATTATAAATCAGCTCTGCTCCTCAGGCCTGAAACTCGTCTGATTCGGCTGCTCTGCTCTGGATTTCACTCTTTATTTGCTCGGATTAGTTCTCCGCACTCTGGACTCTGTGCCCAGTTCAGCTACGGTTCCCCTGCTGCTCTGTACAGCCAGCAACCCGCCCAGTTCTCCATGTAGTATCTGTAATCCGCTCTGCCACGACTCAATATCCCATCTGTGACCCATTCAGCCCTACAATCATTATTCATCTTTATCTAACTATAGTGCGCTAGCTGCTGCCTTGATGTTAACAGAAGGCTAAAGTGGCTATCATATAATTGCTAATAGTTAAACAGCTAACGTTAACAGGTTTGTGATAACTGTTTAATACTTCAATGTTGTTGAAACAGGAGCTTTACTGACCTCTCGAAGTTCCTCATAAAGTGTTCAGTGTTGTTAAGTGAACTACTTTAGCTGCTAGTGAGGAGAGGGGCTGTGTGTCTGTAATGGTATCTTCATACCTCCCAATACATTCATAGATACTGGCTTTACCCCGGAGGACAGTGGTGTCCGTAATTTCCAAAAGGAGTGTTTTAATTTTGACTGGTCAGGGCCACAGGCAGTTGTCCAATTTGTTTAGTGCAGCTTAAATAAGCTCAGGCCCAGAGAAGATGATGGTGTTTCTGGGTCTTATTTATGTAGTTTTGTCTTTATATGGCAGAGTTTTAACATGCAGTTGTGGATGCAGCGACAAACTCTGCTCATTGACGGTGGTTTTTGTATGTGTCTATTTTTATGTATGTATGTGTCTATTTTTAGGACAGAATTGTATTTTCAGTCACTATTGTTTTTCTACCTTCAGTGCAGAGATTTCAGATTCACTTAATATTTTATTGATAATATGTAGTGCAATTTGGGGATTTCATCACCTCTTCTTTGTGTCGATGAACTGATTGTGAGATTTTCCTCTATTTGTTTTATCAGCATTACACAATCCAAATATGCATGCATTTTTCACATTTTAAAAATGTGAAAATTCATTTAAATGATTATGAAATGAATCATTTAAATGATTTGCACATCATTGCATTTTGTTTTTGTATATTTTCCACAGCATCCCATCTTTTTGGAATTGGGGTTGTACCAGTTTAAATCAAAGCATAGCGCAGCTAATGAGGCTTCTCTGTGATACCACATTGGATTTCCTAATTTTTTTTTCACAATAGAAGCATCCAGCCAGTTCACCAGTGGAAAGCTATTAAATATGAAGTATGAACAACAGGAGTAATGGTTTGGCTTTTATTAGTCTATAACTCGATGCAGCTTCCAATATGTTTTAAAGCAATCGGTAACCAGTAAAATTAAAATAAAAAGCTACAATTAGCACTGATATGTGGAAAAACAGTAACCCTGGAGTATAAATTTAGAGCTGAAGGTAGAATTTCAGTGTTTCTAGTCAGCATCACAAATGGCCATGTTTTTCGCTGCAGAAGACACAGAGGGGAGGAGGTTGGTTGGCTCTTATTGGTTCTGGTACCAAGCAGGACCACAGCAGTGCAGCTCTGCTGTGTGAGGCTGTAAAGGAAAAGAATGTCAGCAGGGCTTCTCTCGAAACGCTGAAGCTAAAGCTGACGCCACAAGCTAAAAGGAAAAACTCTCCGGATCACTGCTGCTGCTTCTTTGGTCTGGCCTGTCGTGACTGCTGCCTCTCCAACAAGAATATGTGAGCCTAGAAGTGTCATTCTACTGATGAGGTGTTTTGCATCTAAAGTAATTCATTCAAAGAGAGGCCGTTTTGATCTCTTTCACCCCTCTGTCCTTGTGAGTTTTGTTTAGAAATGAGAAACAATAGAGTTTCTAGTGGGTGTGGTTGGCCTTATCCTGATGTCACACTGGTTGAATGACTCTCAATCTCCTGTTGGTGAGAGAAAGTAGAGATAAGCTGTTTATCCTTTATCACCTCTAGTTTTGGGGTCGTTCAAAAAAAGTAACGTATTACACGCATTACTTTAAAAAGTAATGCTTGATGTTACTTGATTACTCCCAGGAGAAAATTATTCATTACACTACATGTTACATTACTTCTGCGTTACTTGGTAACATGACCTGAGATGCATTGTCACATAATAACCAGTTAACAATATAATCTTCAGGCTACAGTCCCGCACACTGACACAGATCCCCATAATAATGAGGAAACAGTTCTTTCAGTGGAGTGCGACGGCCCGTCTCTCTGCTTTTGTAGCCTGTTGAAGATCGGGCTCTGGCTGCTGGGCTGGGGTCGGCATACACTCAGCTTTAACATCTTTCTGGGTTCTTTGCTATTAGCTTTGTGTTTGCATGCTGTCCGTGGAGATTTTTGTAAAGAGCTGATGTTGTGTTACCAGCAGTTGTTTCTGGCCTGGACACAGTTTGCACTTCACCATCGCATTCTTGTCCTTTCATGTGGTAAAAAATAAAAGCAATATTCACAAGTTGTAGACTGTTCCACCATTTTCCTCCTCCCTGCACACAAGCTGAAATCACCCGATTGTAGCACAAGTGCACAGGGGGAAAAAAAGGCACGTTTGATTATTTTTTTCTATCAGCCCATCGTGCAGATAATTGGAAAACCTTTGTAACTCAAGTTACAATATAATTGTGACTGTAATGTGTTTACAGTAACGCATTACACCCAGCACCGATTATCTGGTTTTGATATGATCATGCTGCTAACTGGGGACAAATCAGCAACAAGCCTTCTCCACCCTGCTTAGTGTTGAATATAAAACACATTAAATCATATGTCATGTATACAAAGTGAAGCAACTCATAACGTTGAGTGTTCCTAATGAAGCTCTGCTTGCAGCCTGCTGTGTGATACATGGCAGAAAACAGTGGACTGACAGCTACACTATAGTTTGTGCAGTGGTAAATCTAGATGCCAGGACGTGAGAATTCCTCATATTTCCGCTGTGGAATTGATATGTAATGCTTTCTCCTACGTTTCCTTTCAGTATCTCTTTCCCACTGCCTGCAGCTATTTGATTATATGCGTGCACCTGTGTGAAAAGGTCAATGTAATTGCTTGCGTCAGTGTGTCAATTGTTAGATTGCACGTCAGTCTTCTGTATTTGTGTGCACTGCAGGCAATAGGTAGCTATTGTGTCAGTCAGTTTTAACCAGCTCTTATAACGAGTAGAGACAGTCTGGAGGGGGGAAAAAAGAAAAAGATAAAAACGGTTTTGCATTTGCACACCCTGCGTAACACTTCCCAAACAAACGGTGTCAAAACACAATTCCCCCTGCAGTTGTGAGGTTAATGTTTTTATGAGATATTCACAGAGCTCAATTGCAGTACTTCCTTTTGTATGTATTTTACTGCCTTTTCCAAGAGACCCATAATGCATATTATTTGGTCACAGTCAGCTCCCAGCTTGTGGATTACTATCTTTCTCTTCAGCGTTGTACCTTGGTATGAGTCATCATAGTCTATATAGTCTTATCTCTCTGTCTTCAGTTGGCTGCTCCCCTGCATGGATCCCTGCTGAATCACTGGCTTAGGTTCATTGTCTTTATGTGAGCGATAGCCAGCCTGTGAGTTCAGAGGGGCACAAGATGATTAAGCTGCCTGTTTACGGTTATAGTATGTGTTTCAGTGCCAGACACAGTCATTAGAGGGGGATATTCTCATTATACCTCTGTACAGCTCCTACTTCTTCCATTCTGTGATAACTGTGACATCAGGTATAATGTCTACATTCAATGGACACCTTTTTTCTTTCATCTTTACCCTTTTTTTCAGCAATACTGTCAGTTGTTCACATCATAAAATGAAAACAGATTCACACAAACCAAAACCTCCCTTCCAAAGTTGCTCATCGTGAGTAATCACAACACACTCAGATTCTTCTCAGTTATTTTAAAATAAAACTAAAGGGAGAGTAATCCAGTTAACAAATGTGCAGCATCTTTTTTTGTCTTTTATTTTTGTCTTTTTCCAAAGCTGCGTACATAAGCGTAGTTTAACTGTCACAAAAACTGCAATTCATGAAATGAGGAAAGAGGGTGGAGTGAAGGAAGAAAAAAGATTTGTTTTACATTATTCATAAGAAAACACCCCACAAACAATAATGGAAAAAAATAAGAAAAAATAAAACACAAATGTAAATACACATTTGAGTAAAAGAAAAATGTATAATTATGAAGTACTTATATTATAAGGACTAATTTTCCTCTATCCAAAATTGATCCTTTCTCAAATCCATCTTTCATATTCATTATTCTGTGTAATTGTACTAAGTGTATCATGCCTCTGTTAACTTAAAATCAGAGGTGTTAAGTTGTTTTTGTGAATTCCTGCTAAAATACGGAATTGGTAGTTTCATGAATTTCACTGAATATCTGTTTCTTTATCATTTATTTTGGTTCCAAACTCTTCTTCCCATTTTATCGTTTATTTGAACTATTTGTTGTTTCTCCTTTTCCATGTAAAAATTAACATAAGGGTCCCAGTGTGTCTTTAAAGTTTCCACCATAGTGGTTCATGTTATATTTTAACTGAGGGTGAATATTCTGTAATTATTTACAGTTTGGTCAGTAAGTGTTTTGGGCAGTGACGCATCTTTTGCAATTTTGCCTCTGTACACCGCCACATGAATTTTAAATCAAACGATCAAGATATGATTCAAATGCAGACTTTGAGCTTTAATTCAAGGGGTTTAATAAAAGTATTGTGTTAACTGTTTAGGATTCACAGCCATCTTTATACATAGTCCACACATTTTTGGGGGATTTTGTACAGAGGCAAAATTACAAAAATATGTCCATTATCCAAACATTTATGGACCCAGCTGTATATGAAATTATTACTAAAATTGTTTATTTAGTATATTATAATGTTTAGAAATATTTAGATATTTTTAAAGGAATCCATGTCATATTTATTCAAATCTTACCAGTCCCCTTTTAGCCCAAAAATTAAAGACAGTGATTATTGTACTTAGTTTAAAATGTGACTTTAAAATTTCTCTCAGATAAATAGTTTCATCTTCTTGCCTTCTGTATTCATTACTTTACAAATCCTTCTTAGTGTTTTGGTTGTATTTGTGACATGGTAGTTTTTTATTCTACTGATTGTTTAATTTCTGCAAAATATCCTTGAACCCGATGATTGTACTAATTCAAATCCTTTTCATTTCAAATTTACTTTATTACTCATCCACATCATTGAGTATTTAATCTGAGCAGCATAAACATGGTTGCTCAGATACGGCAATGCCAACCCAACAATGATGTTTCAGTAATTGAAATTTGTTTTTAATTTCACTGTTGTTTTTTTGTCTTTCCATGTGAAACACTGCATCTTAAAAGGACTAAAACCCCATAACTTTTCCTTAAGAGACTTCATTTTTTTAATGGTAAAAATGTGATTGAATGCCATATCAGTAGTTTTTTTTCTTCAGTAATGAAACAAATGACTGATATGCTTCCTGCTGTAGAGTCACAGCAGCAGTCTCCATATGTAAACCAGTTTTCTCATATGGACCCAGCAGAGTAGACTTTGCTGAAACTGTGTTGGTTAATAATGTGATACAGTAGCATGTTTGACTTCTGCACACAAGTCTGAATTCAGAACTTGTTGATTCTGGTCTTGTATCATGTGTATATATCTGTATAATACTGTTGACATATGAAACATAAAGACACGCACCAGAGATATGCTCACACTGAAACAGCTAAAGGAACCGACTTCCTCATGCGTTTTGTTTCAGCTACGCATACAGTTTCACGTAAAGTGTCTCTCAGCAAAGGGAGAGAATTTGCAGGAACTGAAAGTGAAGCTGAAAATGATCACTTGCAGCTAATTTCGGGTGTATTTTAAACCTGCCACAAGCTGCTGTGGTTTGACTCGTTGCAAGAAAAGATAAACATTCAAATCCATGGTAATACTAGTCAGTCAGATAAAATCATTGCCCACATTAGTCCTTTTTTTTTCTTTTTAAGAGTGCTAAACATTATCCTTTTTCCAGCTTCTCATTTATTAACATTGGCAGCTTTTTTTGTCTAATAGTATTGTTTTAATATTGGTGTGTATTTAACAAAAAAAGGACTCTCTTGGTGTATATGTCTCAAAACCCGCTCATATGTATAAGGTCACAACATTCACATACCTGAGAAAATAGACTCTGTGGTGTAGTTATCTTACTTGCCACTCTAAAATAGCCACCTTTGTGTTGCCGCAGTATGTTATCTTGATAAACAACTGCATAAACACCGACTTATTATGAAGTTATCACACACAAAGATTCAGGTTATTGTTAATAAATTAATTGCCGTTGCAACAAGTGATCAATAACACTGACAGTTTTACCACATTGTAGCTGACTTTTAACTGTGACATCACTGATAAATACAACAGATATGTCATTTTAGTCTGATGACATATCTAAACCAAATACCAACTGTGTGTAATCAGGTTCATGCTTGTTTCGACTGTTACAGCAGTACTACGAGTAGTTGATCGAAGAGACGTGCAAAGGAATAATTAGTAGGTGTTTGTCATCTGTAGAAGAAAGTCACTGGAAAGCTCTCCTTCAGACTCCTTCAGCTGTAGGATCGATTCTTAAATCAGGTGAAAGGTCTTACTAATAATAAAAATAAAAAAAAATCTCTTCATCTATTTCTTACCATCTGACATTTGGCTGAATTGTTCTCATATTTTGGCTAAACGTTGGCTCATTCCACGAAAAGTCAGTGAATGTCTCCCACCTGACTCCCTCAGAATCTTTAGCATGATTATAATGAAGCCATACAAAATTTTACCTTCATATTCTGAAAGTTTTAAGAATTACAGGCCCTTAAAGTACAGAGGGGTAAGTTCAGATTTAGCACTTCTTAAATTCCCTTATTTCATCCCAGCATTTTTGATGCCTCACAACTTCATAAGTACATGAGATGGACATGAAGTTTTCAGGGCTGCTTCTGTGGATGTTTAATTTTACTGATAATTTACCGGAGAAAACTTGAAAAAGGTGATTTTAGCTAAACTTTGTATCACCATTTGGGATAGTTGGCTAGTCAAAACAAGTTGCAGCAAATTTTAAGTTCTCCTTTTTACCTACACTTTGATACCAGGCTCATCTTCTAGCTGTGATTCTTTCTGGCTCTGATTAATTTAAACATAAAATCAGCAGATTCTGAGACAGTCAAGTGAGTTTTTTTCAGATTTGACAGATTTTATATGGAATCACCCCGTTGTTCTGTCACCAGAGTTTCCAAACTCTATAAAATGTGTGAATTAAAAACTGGTTCTCACAAAGATAGCTGTTGTTATTTAACTGCATTTTTTATTGTCTGGTTTCCTGTGACAAATCACTTCATTTCAACTCTTGAGAAAGAACCCCCAGTCTGCCCGTTTTACAGTCACCTTTTGAACAGTAACTTAGTGATTGCCTGCAATGTCATGCAGTTAATGGGAACTCTGTAAACTGTAGCTATAAGCATTACCTGGGTTACAATCTCCCTGAATAGGCATTGCACCAGTTTGGTTAAATGCTGGTAATTGTATCAACAAGCAGCAGATGTTCATCTATACATTGATTTAACATTCCTACCTTTCTCCAGTCCAATTTTTATTATAAGCCCTTAAAATGAGCGGTACTGTGATAATGAGTCTGGCATTTGTATTTTCACATGCTGCTCTGTTGGGTAATTCCTAATGTCAGCTTCACTGGCTTAAGGCAACTGCTGCCAGGTTGTCAGCTAGTTCGCCTGCACTAAAGCTTTTACTCTACTTAGTCATCACGGTTTTAAATACAACATCTGCTGGACATGTAAACAATCCAAAATGAGCTTGATTAATAATCTCTGGATCGAATGATCAAAAAACATGGACTAAACTAGTCTTATTTTTGTGGAGAAAAACAAACAAAACAGAAGTCAGGGGTTGGTCTTTATAGTTTTTATTTGAGACATTTCAAAATGGATACATTTTAGATTTAGATTTGATTTCAGAACACTCTAGAAAATAACAAGTAAAAATAACAAGATATCACACATAAGAGTGTGATCTTTTCTCAGGAGAAGGGGCACATTGTACATCTGTGTGGAGGAATTGGTGGAAATTAATTTCCACTCTACCCTCAGTTGTCCTTCACAACCGCAATTACCACAAGCTTGATATGCTTCAAAGCTGATGACTCAGCAGCGGTGTGGTTTGTATCGCTGTCCTCAAAGAAGCTATCATTCAGGCCCAGTCGTGCAGCAGCAACTTTTTTGATGATGGGTTTCTGAGAGCGGCGTTTGTCCAGGATTCCATGGAAGATGGCTTTAGGACACACGCCGTGCCGTGAAATCATCCCCCAGATGTGGAGTTTGATGACACGTCCCGGCTGTGGTGCGGCACCTTGCTCCGGAGGTGCTGTGGCATCATCCCAAATCTCCCCAGACTCGATCCTCTGGAGAACTCGTTGTAGCCTTGCATCATTGTTGAACTCCATCATTTGGGAGAAGCGGGTCTTCCACCCAAGCAGTCTACGGGCATGGCGTATGCTCGACAGGCTCAGTGAAACTCCCAAATCCTCCTCGATTTTTAGTTGGATGTCTTGAGCAGTCATTTTATCATTGCTCTTTGTCATCTCATCAATGGCAGCCAAGATATTGCTGTAGATTAAAAAAAACAAGAAAACATTAGACAAACAGACAAAAAGCAAAAAGTGTCCAGGAACACTGCTACACATGCTACAAATTAGACACTGTTGAGGGACTGTTGTAATTCGGTCCTTTGGTTACTTACCAGCTTTCGCGGCGGGGTTGTCTCTCCTTGTAGTGAACCCTTGCAGTTCTCACTGAAACTTTAATGCCCAGGCTGGCAAGATATTGCTTGAACTCCTGTACTTGTCCCATTGCCCTCATGAGGCGAGTCTGCTGGGAATCCATACTGATGTGCGACATCTCTGCTGTAGTACAGTGTGTGGTGATCGGCAGCTGAGTGAATAACTGGAGCTGTCCTGTGCACATTTATAGAGCACAACTGGTGGGTGGGTTCCAACAAACTTTTGAAGTACCCACAGGTAAACTAACCAATAAAATTCCACTTACAATCCCTGTTTAGAGAGTGCAGAAAAGTGGGTCAAGGATGTATTGCTTAACTTCTTTTGTGTAAGTAGTGGTCCTTAATGTGGAAGTTAGGGAGAGGTGTTAAAATGGCACACCCACCCGTTAGGAGCAGGCAGAAAGATGCACTGTAATGTTAATGATGCGTCTGAGCTATCTTAACTGCCAGAGAAAGACTTCAGCAAAGCCCCAATCAACTCCATTGTCCCCAAGGAGACGCCCTTGCTTAGGTATCCCTGTCGTTAATCATGGCATATGAATGAAAAAACTGTGTTTAAGTTGTAAATGTTGTTTCGATGGGCCCAGTAGAGATCTCTGCAGTTTCTGTACCATCCCAGCTTGGCATCTATACACAATGAGCAAATGGCTAATAGCCACATTATTGCTAGCAGTACTTTTATTGTTTATGCTATATTTGTATAGGTACATAAAGCTTACATGTCAGCAAAAATACATGCACCCTTATAGCCAAGGACCAGCTGGGCTCCCAAAGATCTTTGAGCCCTGTAATGAAACAGCCCAACGGTTTTGGGTGGTTTTATCCATATGATAGTGAAGTAGGTTGAATCGGTTCTGTATCTGGGCAGTATAAACTGTGGGAATATAGATTGTGACTGGGACATGAATGTGTGATAATGTGTGCATTGTAGCCACGGGCCCTTAAAAGTCTTACAATTTAAAAGTAATAAATTGTTTTCAAATCTGTTTGGAGAAATCTTTAGTTTTTAGTCCTCTCACTGTGAGAATTTCTGTCACACAGAAGAATTAAATGTGACTGCATCTTGGAACAGGCCGAATTCTGATCCACACCCCAAGCTGTACCAACAAAAACAAATCACCATTAACCTTATTCACATACATCTATGAATTTACTTACCATAATTGGTGAACATAAGTGGATGGATAGCAGCTAAAATGCAAAAATGGTTAATGGGAACAGCAGGCTAATGACATACATTACCCATCAGTTAGTCTGATGATTTAACATTGTATATTAATTCAGATGTCGTGGGATAATGAAAAAGGAAGCTTGCTAGCCTCTACGATTACTATACAGAAACAAGAAGACCAAAGTTTAACAAGTGGCTTGAAAATAAATATTGGTGATTAAAGCCAATTGAGGGAAATGTTGACAAAGCATAGTGGACTGTATGTCGAAGGAGTTTCATATTTTTGTTTCCTTTTCAGATTCATAAACACATTTGGACAATGTTCTTCAACCCAACTAAATCATTTAATTTCACTTTCTGCTCATTTTGAACTGACAGCAGTGTGTTTACTTGGAAAGAATAGCTTATTTCTTTGTATTTCCATTGCAAGATTGGTCTTACATTTCATTTAAAGTGGTATTAAAACATTTTAAATTTGACTTGCTTACATCTGTAGGCACCCTGTGTGTGGTCAGTGAGGTACAAATGAAGCTTTGACACAGTCACAGGGTAGTGTTCAACTTTCTATTATTACTATTTAACAGTGACTCTGTGAGCCCCTGTCTCCAGCTCATTAGATGTACTGCGGAGATGTACGTCCTTTACAGGGGACACAAACAAAATAGCACATACGCACACAGTGCATTAACAACAAAGCTGTGCTTGTTGAATATGGAACAGCGTGAGCGTGCCACATCTTTCCATGCATGAAAGTCACTGAATTCATCCGAATCCTCTTGTTCATAAATCACCATGATGGCTGCGTATTCATCTTCCTTCTCACTTCACCACAGACCTCCACCAGTGACAGCAGTGCCAGCGTGTTTGTATGTCTATTTCTGTGGATCTGCGTGTTTGTCTTTGGCCTTCCTCACTGCTACAGACGGCGTGCATGCAAATGCACCGCAAACAGATGGAATGAGTTTATCTGCCTCAGCTTTGAATGCACAAGTTGAGAGCTGGAAGTCGGCACAAGTGCACAGACTGAAGGTGAACTTTTCCTTTGTGGGACTGTTCCTATATTCGGTGTTTGTGCTATACAGCCAGCTGTTTTGAAGTAAAGTCATGCTGAATGTTGAATCTGCAAAGCACATCCTGACTCTGTGTTGAACTGTCTGAGGAATCCATAAACACAGCAAAACTTTGATGTAAACATGAATAAAGAGAGAGTCGCGCTGACACAGACCTATACCTTAGTTTACAACAATAGTATTTCTTCGTTCTCCGGGTGCACTAAGGTGAGGGGATCTCCTGTCAGATCCTCTGAATGTAAGAAACAGGCTTTCCCTCTGTGAATTTTATAGCTTCCCTTTCTTGCATATAAGATTGTGTCTCTGCAAGAAACCACAACTGCACAAACGTCAGCATTCAATGAAATTTCTGCTTGTCATGTTATGCCTGTGCCTTGTTAAGCTGCTGTTAGTCAGTGACAGGTCAGTGCTTGCTGTTTTTGTGTTTGTCTTTAATTAGCATAGCATATGTAACTGCTGCCTTTTCCTTAGTGTGAGTGTAGTTATCAGATGTATACCTGTGGGGATATTCGCTAAGATTCTGCACCAAGTTTTGTGCTAGTTGGAAAAAGGAAAATGAAAAAATGCAGAAAAAGCAGCGTGATGGAAAATCTTGAAGGTGAATGTGATTCTGCTCAGGTGCAAAATATAGAAAGAGTGAACGTAAGTTTCCATCTGCCTTATCGACGTGTGTGCGTGACTGTATGCTAAAACGCTGCTGCCGTTGCTAGTCGGCAACAGAAATACTAGTCGAATAAACTAATTATTCATATTTTATTCATGTACAGCATCAGTCAGCTGTACATGAGATGCAGCTGCTCTACCTGCCACTAGCACAGACAGATACGAGCACCTCTCCCTCCCTCCCTCTCTCTCTCTCTCTCTCTCTCTCTCTCTCTCTCTCTGTAGGATGGGAAATTGTTAACAAATAACATGGAAGTAGTACACATGCTAAGCAGCAAGGTTTTGCAATACTATAATGTTGAATAGCATGGTTGTATGTGGGCTATGTTGGAGTAAACTGGCATATACCCACTCGACTGCAGCAATGCTTAACCACGTTTTCCAAAGCACGGGCGTATGATGCTAGCCTGCAAGGACAGAAGCCTGCTGGTGCTAGCTCTGCTAATGTTAGCGACACTCTGCAAAGAAATCTGACATCATGTGTGCAAAAACTGTCACGCATCTCGGTGACATTTGAAATCCAGTGTGATTACTGAAGGATGTGATTAATGGTTTCAAATGGCTCTTAAATCCATGCACAATATTTATATGGACAATGTGTAACCTCGTCCATTAGATTAGCTTTTAGTCGCATCAGCCGCACTCAATTTATTTCTCCCTTTTTAAATCACTAAATTAGTCATCTCTGTCAACTTTAATAAACAAAGAACAGTGTGTGAAATGTGACATCTGATGAAAGCATGTTTATGTCTGCAGCTGGGTTTAAAAAAAAAAGAAGAGATGCAAATTAAAGTTGCATTATAAAGTTGCTTTGCTGAAGGTCTTAATGCAGCAAAACGAGCAGCAGTGACAGGTGTTATTTTTCACAGGACAAGTTTCTGTTTCCTGCTGTGTACTCCTCCCTCTTTACACATTTATGATGGCCACTAATGCTTAAATAAGTAAGCATATTTTATCATTCTGATTTCTTTACTGTTGCTGTGACATATCCTGTGAATTTATTTGTAAATTAAAAAATTGCAGCAACACACCGTTTTGTGCCTTTACAGTCTGTCTGCCTAAAGCATAAGTAAATATTCCCTCTGACTGGTCACTGGTTTTAGCCCCTTTACTGGAGGACAGACAGAGTTGAATACATTTTTCTGTCTGTTTTTGTGCTTACATGTCAGACCCTATTCTTGGCTTTATCTGGGCTGGCTGCGAAGCAAATGCCACATTCTACGTATGAATAGATACACGTTTGATTGATATGAGACTCATCTCCCCATTGACTGCTTGTCAGCTACTTGAATGTCAGCTGTTATTACAAGGTAAAATGGTGGTTCTCCTCTTGGACCTCTTTTTGATACCTCTTTGTGAGGACTATTAGTAGTGTCGTTAGTGCTATTTGTGTGATGATGGGTGGCTGTACGGGCGGAGCGAATGGCTTCCTTTAATGGCTTTCAATGGGCCTTGAGCTGTCGACCACAAAACTCTGTCATTGTAGTTTCACAGTTGAGCACAGACGCGCTCACTGATATGCATGGCTTGTGTGCTGCTGGTTTTTAATGTGTCTCAGTTGTCCAAGTGTGATGGCAAAATTACGCCTTTGTGTACCCTGGTGCTTGTCAGTTTTTGCTATGAATTTGCATCTGCTTTTGTTTGTTTGTCTAATCTGAGCAGAAATGATTTCAATTTCTCCTACCCTCTGAAACGGGCCAGGGAGATCAATAAAATCAACCAATCCGTATATAAAAACAATCCTAGTTTACTTCGGCTGAGCCAGTGTCAAAACAGTTCTTGTCTGGTTAGCTTTTGTCATCAGACTGACTAATGAAGGCAGTCTGAGGACCAGGACACAGAACAGAGGTCAGAGTTTGTGTGTATTAACAGGATGAAATGCTCCAGGAGCTCTTACTTTGTGTTCACATCTCACTTTTAATGTGTTTTCATGTCCACACGGAAATCATTTCAGCTGTTTTTCAACTGTCTGTCTCACATGCATGTAATGGACAATGTGTTTAGTGCTATTCCCACTCTGCCTCTGAATGAAAGTGAGTATTAAAGTCTGTCCTCCTGCGTTTGATGGTTTTTTTTTCAGGGCTAGCTTCCCTGGCATCAGTATCACAGACGTCTGCATCTGTACATCTTTGGTTTCAGACTAATTACCACTGGCTGGGAAGCTTTTATTGCTTCCCAGGCTAGTGAGTGGTCATCAATTCAATTAATTTGGGGGATCAGACTCCATGAAATTTTAGCCATGCAGTAAATTCTAGTATTTTCATGACTGAGAGACATGACAGACTACATGTTGCTCCCTGATCCATCATGTTTGCCACCTTTCTTGAAGGAAGGAGGCACTAGCTGGCTTTTTGCAGAAAAAGAATGTAAACTGACAAGGCAGCCTAACTGTGTGTAATATTGACTGTTCTGTGTTGCTCCATTTCACAGTTAAAATACTTCCTCTTAAACTCGGTCGGCTGATATAAGCAAACAGGCTGGCGGAGCTCTCTGTGGTTTATTGGGCGACTTCAAAGAAGTGATAGTGCTATGATGAAAGACCCCCTAAAGTTCTAACCTGCTATTCTTTGTGTCAGGATGATGTGAGATGTCTGAGATTTTGTTTGATTTTGAGCTTGTTTGAGGTCTGAAAACACTGGACCTTTTTTGGTATTTTGACCATTTTTCATTTTCTGCAAATAAATGCTCTAAATGAAAATATTTGTATTTGGAATTTGGGAGTTATGTTGTCAGTAGTTTATAGAATAAAACAAAAATATTCATTTTACTCAAACATATACCTAGAAATAGCAAAATCAGAGAAACTGATCATTTTGCAGTGGTCTCTTAGTTTTTTCCGGAGCTGTATATTGATGGGAATCGAGTAACAGCCTTATTGTATATTGTATATTTACAATAAGCCTTATTCTTATTGTAAGTCTTGCAGCTGATAAAAATGTAAGAAAAAAATGAGGTGTGCATTTGAAAATCCATCACATGATGAGATAAAGAATGGATCGTGCAAACTGTCTGTAGCACATCTGCTAACTTTTCAGATGCTATTGGCAGTATTGCGGCTGTGGCAACAGCAGCAGTGGAAAACCACAGGAACTAATGTAGCGTTTGAAGAGACCCACACGTCTCAAATAAATGCACACACTATCGTGCAAACAGAAAGTGTATAGACACATGAAACACACTGAGGTCTTTTGTTGATACTCCCTGAAGTGAATCTCTGGCATTTCTAATGAAGTTGAATAATGTGAATAACAGTGGCAATCAGTGAGCTGCCACAGGTTAATGGAGGTAAGCAAGTGTGACTTAATTCATTTTCTTTTGGACAAAATTGGAGTTACCCTTCTTGCCAATATATTGCATCTGTTAATTGATACCAAACACACCGAATTACACAAGAAAATGAAGGCAACCTACAGCTATAGTACTTACACTGGGCCACATGTCTAGGTCATTATGTTATCATCACTGAATGTATCATGTTATGGATATAGTCTACACAGTCTCTTAAGAAAGCAATGTATAACCATAACATGTATAGGTGTAAGGCACAAACACAAATACCTGCTAATTAGTGCTAAGTAAATGCTAGAATGTCACTCTGGAGCACAGACATCTTGGGCAGGCTCTCAGTACAATTTGCCGCACAGTACACCATGTTATTTGTCAATTAGTTAACATTTAAAAAGTTCCAAATGGCACCAACAGCACAAATGCAGTGGAGAGGTCAGTTTCAAAGACTTGAAAGAGACTAGCTGGCACCAGCGTGTGTGTCAAAGAGCCCCCGCCCCCAACAGTGTAAACTGTAAACTTACATAAGATTTACAGTGGGTTCAGAAAGTATTCAGCCCCCCTTCACTTTTTTTTTCAGTTTTGTTATGTTGCAGCTTGATGCTACAATCGTTTAAATTAATTTTTTTCCTCATTAATCTACACTCAGTACCCCATAATGACAAATTGAAAACAGAATTTTAGGATTTTTTTTGTAAATTTATTAAAACGAAAAAACTGAAATATCACATTTACATAAGTGTTCAGACCTTTAGCAAAAACATTTGAAATTTAGCTCAGGTGCCCCTATTCCTCTTGATCATTGCTGAGATGTTTCTAAACCTTGACTGGAGTCCACCTGTGGTAAACTAAATTGGACATGATTTGGAAAGACGCACACCTCTCTATAGAAGGCCTCACAGCTGGCGATGCATATCAGAGCAAAAACCAAGCCATGAGGTCAAAGGAGCTGCCTACAGAGCTCAGAGACAGGGTTGTTGCAATGCACAGATCTGGGGAAGGCTACAAAAAAATTTCCGCTGAACTGAAGGTTTCCAAGAGCACAGTGGCCTCCATAATTCTCAAATGGAAGAAGTTTGGTACAACCAGGACTCTTCCAAGAGCTGGTCACCCAGCCAAACTGAGTAAGTGAGGGAGAAGGGCCTTAGTGAGAGAGGTGACCAAGAACCCGATGATCACCTTGGGGGCGGCTGTGGCTCAGGAGGTAGAGGAGGAGGTAGAGCAAGTCGTCTACTAATCGGAAGGTCGGTGGTTTGATCCCTGGTTCCCCTAGTCTGCATGCCGAAGTATCCTTGGGCAAGATACTGAACCCC
>VUQI01013367.1:1480-12361 GCA_015106735.1 Paratilapia polleni
TTAAATAAAAAAAAAAAAAAAAAAAAAAAAAAAAAAAAAAAAAAAAAACTTTTAAGAAAAAAAAAAAAAAGTAAAAAAAAAAAAAAAAAAAAAAAAAAACAGTTCACAATTCTGTTATCCTAAAAATGTTAATATTATAGGCTACAACAGTTTGACCCCAGTCTGTTGCAGAGTCAGATTTAAAGCCAAACCTTTAACACAGCAGTAACACAAGAAACTGACACTTACTTTTTCAGAGGGTCAATAACAGTCTTCTGGATCTGGTTGACCTGTAATAAATAAATAAATAAATAAATAAAAGCTGTTAACATAAGTATTACTCACCTTTATATCAATGGAAGAGACATTACAAATTGTTATTCATTGTCAATTTGAGTTACATCAAAAGTGAAGTCGGAACCAAATAGCTTCTACATCTCTCGCTCATTAGCTGCAATGTAATGTTGCAGCATAAACACCAACAATCGTGTATATTTCAAACAGAGCACATAAGAAAAGGGGGGAGGGGGGCTTGCAAAGAAACTTTTATGACGTTGACTCTTTTATTGTACACAAGCCCTGAGGAGAAACCCCTGAATATTCATTGAGCTTGCGATACAAAAGGATGGAACTGTCAGGGGACGGACATGAAAGCAAAGCCCAAATGATTTCCTGTGGAGGGTGGGCTGCCATACAAGATGAAAGTTCTTTACAAACAAACATTTTAACAATAACAGTTTATATTTTCCTGCATTCTCCTTCTGTCTGGCAGAACCGACAGGGGAAGGAAGGAGGGGAAGGGGGGTGTTAAATGGAAGTAAACGAATATCTCATCTCAAGGCCTCCAGCCCCAGAACCGGGTCTCATCGAGAGAAGTTGGAGCACAATTAATAAAGTTTCCAGCGTCATTTACATTGCAGATTCAAAATGACTGTTACTACTAGATCTGCAAGCATAACATGGGTAAGTTAACCAAGCAATCAAGTCAAGTTAAGAGAAAATGTTTGGAACAGAGAAGGAGAATTTAAAGCAGGGAGATGTGAAGTGACAGCTGCATGAGAACAGTGAGCAGCTCCACTAATCATATGCTCACTTGCTATTGGAAGGACAGTCAATCACACAACAACAAGGAAACAAGATCGCAGCTGTGCTTTGTAAAAATGCCCTGACCATCTATGAGAACATACAGCAACACTCGCTGCTTCACACAGGCAGATTTCCAAGTACAAAATGGTTGATTGTGGTTTGAGGGAAAACAGAGAACCAATAACAAATAAGTACATGGGAATTCACATTGTCTTTGTTTTACATATTCACACCATCTCCCCCTCCCCAACTTGAGCGGTGCTGCTGCTTCTAAGGTGAGAGCATGCAGCGAGGAGGGAGAAGAACAGCGGCAGATTTGCTTAAGCATGCTGGTGCCCTCTACCCTCTGCCCCTTCCCACAGAGAGGGGGGGCAGAGCTATTCCTTGGAGGCCCCGCAGAGCCTGAGGCCGGCGCTCTAGCAGCAGTCTCCATCAGTGAGTCACGGAGCAGAGGCCATCCCGGCACACAGGCCTCCCAAAAATACACACAGATCGCAGAGGAAATCAATATCCCTCCAAACGGAGCATCCTCTACTGTGCTGCCGCCATCTACACTGGGGCTCAGCTTCGGCAGCAGTGTGCCGGCGGGGCTGTGCGCCCTCCTCAGCCCCAGAAATAAACACACAGACCTGGGCCACTGCTGCCTTCATTATCGCTGCACGTTTTATCTGCTGGCTCTCTCACTTGTGGGCCCTGCGGCAGAACATCTCGTCTCAACACGGAGAAGAGCAAAGGGTTGATGCTTTTGTGTCTGTTTTGCTGGAGCAATAAGGTTTGCTGCTGTTGCCGTCAGAATCAACAGCCAGCTTAAAGGAAGAAGTTAGAGTAGTGTTCGAGTGAGCTGTGCTGGATTTTAAACACCTAGGAAAACCTAGAGGTGATGCACACAACAGACTGACCAGAAAGTACTCACAATCACTATTTTGCCTCTAGCTCACTTTTAGCCACTCTACAAAAGAAGCCACATAGCCCAGCCCAAAGCTGGAACTGAACATTGTGTTAAGGCAAGGATTTATTTAGTAAGACTGAAAGAAGTGCAGAGACTATCAGGTGTGACCTAGCTGTCAAAATCTACTCTGGATAAAAGTGAGTTTAAAAAAAAAAAAACCAACACACACATACGCACACAGACAGACACAGACACACACAAAACATCTATTCAGTCTGTGACTGCTGTCCTAAACCAGCAAGAAAATGCTGGGATCAAAGTGAATGGCTCAATTATTTTCAAACATATCACAGTCACAGAGCCGAACAGGAATATTACACATGGACTACCCAGAAAGGTGATCCACTACTATACATTATAAACAAATTTTACTAACGAAAACTCATTAAAAAAAACAAACAAACAAACAAACAAACAAAAAACATTAAAACAAGGAATGGCTGTCTTCAGATGACATACAAAGAAAGAGGTGGATTAAGAGTGCCCAACATTACTTATTCATTCACATTCAAGTGTGCGTGGTGGCCATTTTTTTCCCCTTGAGTTCAGAATGAAAAAAAAAAAGCAAAGTGAAAATGGGAAAAATCAAATTTGATATTGAATAAAATCTGAAGAATGTGAAAGTACTTCATCCTGAAAACAGTCAAACTGGCAGGAGTGCTCTCCTGGGCACTCAACCAAGCCAAGTCCTGGAACATACGCACCCTGGGTCACAAACCCACACGCTCAGTCCAACCTACATTTTACTTTGTCTAGTCACTCAAAATGGCTCCTGTAAAATTTGATGAGCTGTGAGCAAAGCCAGTCTGAAGGACTTAAAAGCTGAAGAATCAAGGAAAGGAAAAAAAGTGACAGCTGCAGAATATCTGCTTAGACTCCATCTTATACTTTTATTATGTTTTATACTCAAAACATTACTTTTATTTTTCTGAGAGACATGGAAGTATATCCCAACAAGTAAAGTCAGGAGACAAGACCAGTGATGGTTACAGCTTCATTTCAGTCTTCTTCATAACCTTTACAGTCATCTAAAATGTAAATATACATATCTATATATAAATAAACATTCAACTTGCACTGGGTGGAGATTTATTCACCAGCTCAAGACAATATGCTCATTTGAAGAGAGTACTTAAAAAAGTAATTTGTATCGTAGCATGGACACTGCTTCATTCATATACCCCAGGGAACAGGCTACAGTTCAATTTTCTATGGAAACCGAGTCCAGCTCATGAGGTTTCACAGAAAATATAAATCATCTTCTCTTAACTCAATATGTATATTTCCAGGTGACAGATGGTCTGTTATTCCTGAGATACTTACACTACAGGTTTACCATGAAATAATAAAATTATCCACCGTTTGCAAAGGAATTCATTTTCTCCCCCTTGTTGGATCATTGTTGTGGGAAAGGTTATGAAATCATTTTGGTTCACAGCAAAATATGAAAAGAAAGGGGAATATTTTTAAGGCAACAAATGTGAAAAGCCTAGAACACCTACTAGCAGGGCAATGAGTCAAGAAAACACAGATGGAAAAAAGTCAATCGGTATATGCCTTAGTGTGATCTCCTATGTTCTCTCCTGTATTTTCTCCTCTTTTTAAACCCTTCACAGTGTAGTGCCTTGAGGATGCACACATGCGGTGCCACTATGATTCACATTATAACTACCTGTGGCGATGATTCTAATCAAAAACTGAAGGGCGCCCAGCAAATAATATGAAGAGCCCTGACAGCCAGAGAGATCTTCACAGAATATAGCTGCGGAAGAGCGAGCAAGAGTATGCTGTATTGCTTACAGTTCTGGAAAGATATGTCGGCCTATCTACGGCTGACCCTTGGGACAAAACATACAAGAACAAGAAGGAAAAAAGAAATGGTTTCTCAAACCTGCAGATATCTAAACAGAAACAAAAATACATACAATATGATATGAAATGTACATGAAGGACAGGATGGGCCATAAGTGGTAGGACAGTGTGTGGTTGGGTCTGTCAGGGCTGAATGTCTGCTCAAGTATGGATTCAAGAACTTTAGTGTTTAAGGAATCTCTAGGTTTTATAGGTTCAAGCCAATCACAGGTACTCTTCACTGAAGGAGGAATAAAGTTTCTACTGCAATCCTTCATGAATATTTGGGGTGACCCATCAATGGGAAAAAAAAAAGTTTTTACCTGAAGACAAATGTTTCTTTTAGGAGGTATTGCAAGAAATACAATAAACTTGTTCACCACACAAGCTGTGAGTTACTCTTGTGAATTTCATGGTAAGGCGTATTTTCCTGTTCAGAAAAGGCCCATCCATTGTATGAGTTATTTTAGACACAGTGAGTCACAAATGCATCAATTTTCACAGCTGATAACCAGTAGCTTGAGCTTATAGAGGATGATGCCACAGATGCTTTTCAAAAACAGCAGAAGGAAAGACATACGGATAGTTTTTAGTCCACAGGCAGCACAATATTGACAAATATGAAAACATGCATTTTCAAAAAAATAAAAAACCCCTTATCTAGTTTCCTACTTTGCTTGTTAGAAGAAAAACATTTCAAACAATTTGAAGAAAATCACTATGCCAAAAAGGCAAAGCAGAGAAAGACAGCACAAGAAGAGCGACATACTAAAGACGTAAACTGTGGGAAAGAGTCTTACTTTTTCCTGGTTGAAGGAGTCCATCCTTTTCATAGCTGTATCTAAAGCAGTCATAGACTCCAGGAAGGCCTGGTCCTGCTCACACAGCGGGTTACTCAGCAGGTCTGAAGAGATCTTCACTGCTGCTTTGGACATGGCTGACAGCCACACAAGTATACACATAATACACAAAGCAGAAAATGCTATTAAAACACAGTTAACTTTGTCAAAACAGACAGTCATGAAACACATAGCCACTGAAGATCTCTGCATCTACACATTTTAATCTAATTCCATGTAAGACTCTTACATTGTTCTTAAACTGTGGTTGCAATTTGCGTGGATTAAACTAAGGTTTTAAGTGTTTCATCACTATTTATATGAAGTAGGGTATTCAAAAGTGAGCCTGTCGGGAAGTGCACAAGTAGAATGGTACAGTGCTGCCCCCACCGTAAAAATCTGAGGGGGTGGTGGGGCTGCCTGCCGTATTGAATATTCACCAGTGCACCAAGAATTTTTTGCCATGTTTCTACACTGACAGCATCAATTACTGTTAATCTGCACTCATGCCACTTTGTTTAGACACAGAGCACATATCAGATTATGGCTTCACTGTCAAAATAAATGAGCTCCACTGAGGAGACACAAGCTGACAAGAGGAGCTATATTGAATATGGGCTTTATGGAGATTTGGAACAGTCGCTGGTCATTTCACATCCCCTGGGACCAATTTTTAACCAATCAATTATCACGGTGTAGCATTTCTTCTCTCTCAATTTGCACAAGGGTCAGGTTAATTATAGGGTCATGAAAATCAAAAGTTGACCTGAGGGTTCACCATTAGTCGTGAGTAAATACAATCACCTGAGGTGAGGTAAGAAAAACAGTTAACATGCTTTATTTGCCTTCTGTTATTTAACCTAATTCCACTTGTGAACAGGAGCAGCCCTTGAAAAGATATTATTGGCCCTCAACAGATGATTATCAGCGACTTCAACAGACTGCTGCATATAAACACCTTTGACTTGATAAATGATGGCCGATACAGAGCAGTGTATTAAATGCAGTGCTGACATGCAGAGTAGGTCCAGTTCTTTGTTTGGCAGCAGTTAGTGGAGATGGGACCTGTGCAACAGATGGAATCCATTAACGATAATGAGGCCCTGACAGCTATGACACTTTGATGATGCAGACATCCATATTCCAGAGCACAAAGGAGAGGAAATGAAGAAGTCTCTCTCTGCTCCATCCGTCCCTGCTCTTCCACCCCCACAAGTGACTACTTACCACAGGCCATGTCTACTACCACTTCCCAAATACACAAACACAACACAAAACCAACAAATAAGTCATATAAATCGTAAAGTAAAGAAGAGTTCTGTGGCAGACAAATGCATGGATAAATGATGGTAGAGATGGTACACCAAGAGCCCTAACTAAATATTGCACAAATAGATAAAACACACCTGCTACGATAGATACAAAAGCCTAAAAAACAGAAGATTAAGGCAGAGCCTCACAGTCAGTCATTTCATACATCATGTTGTTTGGAGACTGAACACACCACAAAAAACAAAAAACAAACAAAAAAAAAAAAACAAAACCTAAGGCAGGCAATCTTTCTGGCCCTGAAAAACCTGCCAAGCAACATCAAGTATGTTGGTGTACAAGTGGTGATCAATGGCATACCAGGCGGTAACACAAAAGCTGGTGACAGAACACACCTAAATCAGCCTCCGTGCTTTTCTTCATGTCTTTGTGAAGCTTTTTCGTCTGATCCTCCAGCCTGTGGGACAAGAAGATGATTGATTATCAGCCAGCTTCTTGTCTCGTAGTACAGTAAAGAATCAGTAACCATAACTCAGATTAACTAATAATCTATACTGAATTCAAACTGAATTTCATTAGCTGTAGGCAAGCATCGATATATTAGTCAAACATTGGTATCTGGAAATTTCAACCTGGTTTTACTGATATCTGCAATTAAGACCAGGTTTATCAATGGTAGTTGCCAGTGTTTATCCGATGTGTGATATTGATTTTATGCTGGCTAAATGCTAAAAAAAATAAGTTAAATCAAGACCTGAAAAACTTTAAAACAATTCATTTTTATAATTTTTCCCCATTACAAAAGTATGAATGGATAACAATAACAACAACAACAACAAAAAAAATAAATTTAAGTCAACCTTAAATTTCAAATCAATGCATCCCTGAATCACTCTAAACCCATTCATGTGGACAAAAACATCGACATGGACAAAGAAAACACAAACCTACAAAAAGAAGATATAAAAAAATATGGATTAAGAAGGAATTACACATTTGACTGATTCCACATAAAATCTGTTAGCTAATTAACAATAGTGTGAATCCTTCAGTCAACTACATTTCCGCTCAAAAGCATTAACGTCTTCAATCATTCCACTGCACATATTCCATTGATGGGTGTTAAAAATGGCAATTACCAGACTATGGAGGCTGAAAACACATGCCATTCATTATATCAATTAAGGCAAACAAGGGGTTTAGAATCTCCCCTGAGACTGCCATCATAACACTACTCCTGTTTGATGAAAAATGCAGTGCAGTGAGGTTTCACTTCCATCATTGCTTTTTAAGAACAATATTAAATACGAAGTCAGTAACATAATCTCACTGGATTTCTCATGCATCCACAAAATGTAAAGACACTGGGAAAACAGGTAGGGCTCTTTCAGAGCTGCAAACCAAAAATGGAAGTCAGGTGGCTCCAATTAAATGGCTTTGGCACTTTTTTTTAATTGTTTAGCAATTGGGAAACAAACAAAGAGTGGGTTAATTCAAGATACTCACAGGTACACTGACCAAACATAAACTGTTAAATTAAAGGGTTTAAAAATGATTACTAATTAAAAGGCAGCATTTACAGGACAGTAAAGAAATGTTCAAATCTCCCAAAATGCGATATACAGTGTTATCTGTGGCATTAGCCAATGCAGTCACACTGTGACAACTGTGGTTTTAGATTGTCATCTGCAAATGCAATTTCTTTTATTCATTTGTTTGTTTATCCAAGAAAGGACAAGTATTAATTTTTTTTTTTTTTTTTAACATAACATGCCCTCTACAAGCTTTTGTTTCTCTTGACGTTTAAGGATTTTATACTAAATCGCCACAGACCAGATGGAGGTTGTTCCAAAAATGTCATTTGCAATAAATGATGTAACTTCATCCCTTACTGTTCACACCACAAGAAAGAAAAAACACTCTGTCAGAACAATCTCCACAGTAACTTCTTGTGTCCCTCTCACCAATTAGATGGAACTGGGTCTCACAAGCTATATCAGGCTTTCTCTAAATTAATGAAAATGCACGGTTACATTTCAAATATTCAGAAACAGGCATTTCAAATTGCAGCAAATTTATCATCGATGCTTCAGGCAAGATTTAGAGAGTATCTAATAATTAGAGGGATTTTTTCTGTTTTCTTTACAGTACATTAAGTCAATTTTTAGCACGTATGTAGACCAGGAGAGTGAAGAGGGAAGAGTTCAGGTCACCACAGATTTTCTGTTTTGTTGAGAACGTCTTAACAGCATTTAAATGCTGACCAGACACAAAATCTTAAGGCAGCATCACATGATATCATTTTACAATTGCATTTTCAATCATACCTGCAACTTGATAATTGCTTCTGACATTGTTATCAACATTTGGAAACTGTAATATGTGGTCAGTTGTAGAATTTCTGTCTCTGTGATAGCAGTAGTAGAGGGATTTAAGAAATCAAATTAAATGACTAGACTTTGCAATACTAGAGTCTAGTAATACGGAGCAAAAAAATATAAGATGAGGGAAATAAAATAACATCATTACAGCACAATCCTACCAGTCATTGACTGGTTTGTAAGATAGTGGGTAAAAGCATCTTACCATGTAAACAAACTAGCACGGTCTGAGACTAGTGCCTCTACACTCAAAATATATTCTTGTAATGGTTATTTGTGCATGTGAAACTCATGTTCCAGACACTACCACCTACTTAAAAATGTGTTGCACAATACTCTTGCATTTTCCCTACTCTGTCAGCACTGACAGTGAGAGAGCCATCCAAGATGAGTGCCGGGTGAGCGTGGAGTCTCTTTCCAAAAGGTGCTAATAGAGCAACCTACTGGAACAGCTGCTGCTCCTTGTACCTGTGCCCCAAACGCTGTACCCGTGCAGCCACAGCCATCATGCCACACAGGGTAGTGAAAAGACTGTAAGACTTTCAAAAAAAAATACTGAGTATACTGCTACCGGATTCCACCATGTATGACCATTTACACCAGATTCTTTTTAGGTAAACACTGGCTCATTGCCATTCACACAAAAACAAGGTAAAAAAATAGAGTTCCATGTAAATCACATCTAAAACCAAGAATTATACTAGACTGAATCAAACTTTACTAACTAGAGTTGTGTAATTTCAGTAGATTAAAGATGGGATATCTACACTTTTGCGCACACACACACACACACACACACACACACACACACAGTGGGTTCAGAAAGTATTCAGACCTCCTTCACTTTTTTTCAGTTTTTGTTATGTTGCATCATCCTGATGCTACAATTGTTTAAATTCTTTTTTTTCTCATTAATCTACACTTAGTACCCCATAATGACAAATTGAAAACAGAATTTTAGGATTTTTTTTGTAAATTTACTGAAAGAAACAAATGAAATATCACATTTACATACGTATTTTGACCCTTTACTTAGTATTTAGTTGACACACCTTCAACAGCAATTAGAGCCTTGAGTTTTTTTGATTATGATGCAACAAGCTTTGCACACCTGGATTCTTTGCAAATCCTCAAGCTCAGTCAGGTTGGATGGGGACTGTCGTTGGACAGCCATTTTCAGGTCTCTACAGAGATGTTCAATAGGGTTCAAGTCAGGGTTCTGGCTTGATGGACTAGTTCTATGAGAGTCGAGTCTGTTTTACGCTGCTGGTACTGCCGCTAACAGAACACAGGATAAAAAATAAATCTGTCTGTTGTTATATATTACAGAGATTACTCAATCACTAAATCTAAAATGAATTTTTAATTATTGAATTTTTGAATTTGGGCCTATACCTCAGTATGGGAGAGTTAACTATAAAGAATATCTTTGTTCTAGTTGTTTTAATCTTTGTTCTAGAAAAATGAAAATGTCTTCAGTTAGGTGGACAAACTGCAAAAACAAGAATCAGTTACTACCAAGTATACTGCATTTAGGCCACAGGAGCACCATGATGTGTTGATATGGATCTCTAGGGTGGAGAACCTAAATGTCTGTACATGCCTGCTGCTCTGACTCATCTATAAGGTCTATTAGCACCACACCTTCCTGATAAAGGGCCCTCCTACTCAACAAAACCTGAGAGGAAAATGATGCTCCCACTCATTTTTCTGGGCCCTCAGGGAGTTTTTGTAACCTCAGCCTCGCAGTAAGACAGGGCTCGAAGGTACTGAGCTTTCAGGCTTTGCATTTTAAGTGGTGTAAACCCCACTCTCCTTTGTTTCACAGAAACTCTGAAAATGAAGGCCATTAACAGAATTTCTACATCCACGATGACATAAAATATTAGGACATTTCAAACTCGACCATAGCTGAAATATCAGACTTTTAAAATTTAATGTCAAGAAAAACAGGTGTCCAAAACCAGCAAAAACTGGCAAATGGAACGGAGAAACTACTTGTGCAACAAGGAATACTTAAAATATATGCAAAGTCTAAATACCTGTTTGATAAATATTTCCTTCTTCATACTTGTGACTAGGAATTGCACAATAAGTCATTTATTTCATTAGAATAAACTAAATAATACAAAAACATTATTTTACCTTAAGTTGGATTTTTATGTTGACCAAAGGAAGACTGTGATGACAGACTTTTAAGATATTTAAGATACAAAGCACCAAGCTAAAGCCAACAAAATACACTTTTACAAACATCCACACATGGATTCCCAACACACTTCAACACAAAGTATATTATAGTATAATATAAACCTTTTATTTTAATAGAATCCCACTACCCAAATGACTGAATAACAGAAACCTCAGTTATTGTATACCTCATAAAGCTCGATTCAAAACGCAAACTTACTTTTGGAGTTTGTCATATTCTCGCTCGAAGTCTCTTTCAACCTAAAAAAAAAAAAAAAAAAAAAAAAAAAATTATAAAAAAATTTTAAAAAAAAAAAAAATAAAAGAAAAAATTTAA